>JASDQU010109616.1:416-25882 GCA_032191745.1 Picea mariana | reverse complement strand
GAGAGTTTGGTTTGCCAACAAAATAAGCTGGAAACAATTAAGACCCCGGGTCTTTTACAACCATTATCCATCCCAAGTCAGTGTTGGGAGGAGGTTTCCATGGATTTCATCACAGGGTTACCAAAGTCTAAAGGAAAGAGTGTCATCATGGTGATTGTTGATAAACTAACCAAGTACACACACTTTTGTGCACTCTCTCATCCCTTCAAATCTAGTACAGTTGCCACTGCATTCCTGGAGACAGTTAAAAAGCTACATGGCAGCCCAAAGATTATTGTAAGTGACATAGATCCCATCTTCACTAGACATTTTTGGACAGAATTATTTTCTTTTTTGGGTACTCAATTGGCTCATAGCTCATCCTATCATCCTCAATTTGATGGAAAAATCGAGATAGTGAACAAATGTTTGGAAGGCTACCTTCGTTGCTTTGTCTCTGATAAACAAACACATTGGTTCAAATGGTTACCCTTGGCAGAATGGTGGTATAACACTTCCATTCATAATGCAACAAAAATGACACCATTTATGGCACTTTATGGATACCACCCTCCTTCCATCACTTCTTCTCTAAAATAAAAATCTAAGGTTCAAGTAGTGGAAGATCACATCGAGAATCAACAACAAGTTCTCCAAATCTTAAGGGACAACCTGACCATGGCACGGAATCACATGAAACAACAAGCAGATCAACATCATAGTGAAAGAAGTTTTGAAGTAGGGGATTGGGCGTTTTTAAGACTACAACCATACAAACAAATGTCCCTCAAGCAAGCCAAGAAGGATAATAAATTATCATCAAAGTACTATGGCCTTTATAAGGTGCTGCAAAAGATTGGTACTATTGCATACAAATTGGAGTTGCCTGCATCTTCACGAGTACACCCAGTTTTCCATGTTTCATTCTTAAAGAAGGTTATAGGTGATAAGATCCCAGTTCAAACTATATTGCCAAACCTTGACGAGGAAGGAAAAATCATATTGGATACTGAAGCCATCATTGACACAAGAATTCGCCAGCTGAGGAATAGATCCATTTCAAAGTATCTCATTAAATGGAGGAAACTATCAGCTGAAGATTCCACTTGGGAAGATGAGTCTTTTATACAGAAGCATCCAGAGTCACTCAAGCATTGCGGACAACACTTATCTCAAGGGGAGGGGCATGTTAAGCCCTAATATTGGTTCATTACCCCTTAATTGGGGCATATTATATTAGTAATGTTATTTTATTTATGTTGGCTTTAGGCCATTAGTTGTAATTATACCTCCTAGTCTCCTATTTATACCAAGGAGACATTTTCATTTTGAATCATCTTATACTTGAACATTTAAGTGGGGTAAAAGGAGGTTTCCCCCCTCGAAGAGGCTTATTATCTGAAATTATCTCTTTTTCAAGGCGTTGAGTACTTTTTCTGAGGTTTTTCTATGCTATATTGATATTTGGTTCTTAACATTCTAAGCATTATAAGTTGCTTGTGGGGTTTTCCCATAAGGTGGAAAGACATTTTTTCCATAAGTAGGATAAGTTTTTTGTTATCCTCGAGGATGTTTCCCCCCAAGGAATAGTGGATTTCCCAAAAAAGGAATGTGCCAAGGATTTGGTGTCACATTCTTCCCATATGACAGGTTAGGGATTCCAGTGTGAGATTTCCCCCCAAGCTGAGATTGTGTCCCCATTTGATTTTGACTCCAAAATGGAGGTTTCCCCCCATCATAAAGTTGCATGCCCAGAGGGATCTGGAAACCATAAAATGAATGACCAGAGGCTCTAGCTGGATTAGAGCCACCAAGACCAGTTCCTCCAAACAAAGGTGTAGGGATAGAACCTCGGGGTGTAACCTGGGTAGTGTTTATAATGGAAGGATTCAAAGCTTTGTACCCAAGTGGGACTGATGGATTTGGTCTAAGTGGTGTTCAAATAGGAGACTGGGATGGTGTCACATTTTCGGTGGGGATTCTGGAAACATGCAAGACCATGATAGAATGGGTCATCTGGATACTAGGGTTCTAGTGAGAACTAATCAACAATTGTTCTGCAGCGGTGATGACATTACTGATCATACCAGTAAAGTGATTTAAAGGTATTGTATAACTAATAGATGTCTCGGGCACGTGTGATGCCATGGGTTGATCGAGATTTTCTCCTAGGTTACTATATAGATCACAGACTGTCAAAGGGACAAAACCAAATCCAGAGGCTCCAAAAGTATGAGTCGGGGTCCTAAATGATTCACTTTGGAAAAAGGGATTCTCTACTCCAGATCCTACATGAGGTTCGGTGGATACCTTGGTTTCCTCAATAAAAACAACCTCTCTAGATGATTTCACCAGCAGCAGATGTGGTTCTTGCCTAATACTCAAAGATGGGTTGATTTGAAAATCTTCCAAAGAATCGAAAACAATTTGGAACTGTTCTGGAGAGTGTGTGCTTCCAACCTCATAGCCTAGTTCGTTATGAACCTCAGGAGGGCCTTCTGAAGAGTTGGGAATCAAAGGTAGATAACCCTCAGGATATTCTGGGGGTAACCCTTGCATCCTACGTGAACGACGAAGGCCAATGTTTCTTGAGCTAAGTAATGAATGGAAAAATAAATCTATGGCTAACTAACGAAAAGAAACAGCATACACTAAAAAATCTAGGAATCAAACCAAGAAAACAAAACCTTCTCTTGATCACTGTACTAGTTGGTGATGAAATCCAACGTCCCGTGATCAAGTCAATAAGGGGCTAGGATATGGTGGAACAGTTACGATGGTGACCTTCTTAACATACTTACACCTTGGTGCAAGCTTCCACGTAGTAATTGTGGATTTACCCTCCAAGGAGCCCGAGTAAGTTTGACCAACGTTTTTTCCAAGTACAGTGAGACTTCCCTTCACTATCACCTTGTGTAAGTAACTAAAGATTATGGCTACTAAGGAAACCAACTCTCAATCATCCCCTGGGCGAGTACAGTCGAAAGTTCAGTCTGAACATCTGAGTAGGATAACAAGTCTGAAATCCTTCGAGAGAACTGAGGACAAGTGGACTGATAGAACTCCATAGGACCCCGAATGGATTCGGAGTTCATGGAGCACTGATACCAAATGAAACTAGTTGAACCTCAAGAAGAACCCTCAATATATGATCTGACCACTACAAATGGTTGAACCACGGAGGGATAATCTCTGTAACTCTCTCGAATTCAACCTCGTGCATAACCCCTGTGTGAGAGGGGGATCCCAAAAAGCCTATACGACAATTGGATTTTCTCTCCCTATCGCAAGATGCTAATATTTGTTCTGAATACTTTGGAGATTTGTACTCACAGCCTAATCCAAAGTGTTAATCCTACTCTATTGTTGGTGGAAGATTCTAAAAACAAAATGTTCTAGATAAATTTTAATTAGCATTAATTTTGCAGTTGTTCTTTACTCAAGGGTGTATGAAAATGAAACTGATGGTATTATGACTAAATTCCAAAAAACTGCATTAGAAATGATAAGCAGTCTTTTCTTTAAATGAATTCCTATTTAGGTGAAATAGAAGAATGTTCTTGTCACTGTCAAACACTAAGATGCAGAATCCTCAATCAATTGTTTCTCAATCAAATCCGATATAATGCTAAAAATTTCATAGAATGTTGTTCTAATATCCAAAAACAATCATAACAAATGTATCATTTTTATTTATGTGTGAATGATAATCAATCTGATGTAAAGTTCCCTATGTCATTCAGACTTTAAGATCAATGAGATTCAGACAATCAGAAGCAAGTTTCACACAAAAAAAAACACACTCTCGTCATGATTTAAATAAGAAAAACAAAGATAACAAAACTTGCAAAATGAAAACCAAAAACTTAGAAAGAAGAAAATGGCTTGGACAAGATGACCTCAAAGATCCAATGGAATGGTGCATAGACCTTTGAATTTCCTCACAAAAGATTCCACTCAATCAGATAAGTGAGATGAAAATAGTAATTTGACTCTAAATCGTCAAAGACAAAGAATGACTTCAAGGTAAGGAAAAAATATCAAAATTCCAAACAAAAGGTGGTCAATTCTCAGAAAATGGAGTGTTGAAGGCCAAGACCAAGATGTACTGAGGTTGTAAGACTCCTGAGGAAGTGCCAAAAGAAAAATGAACTCAGAGAATGAAAACCCTAGAAGATTTTTCACAGAAAAGGGGAAGCGCTCTAGTGTAAAGGGAACCAGGGCATTTCAATGCTCTGTGTAAGATTAGCAGGGAACACCGGTGCTCTAGTAGAATAGGTAGGGGGGTGCAGGCCACTAAAAATTCAAAAAATGCCCAGAAAATCAAAAAATTCAAGCAAACTCGGGAAATAAAAGTGTATGAGATGAGGTAAAGAGCCAATCAACAAATTTCTAAGAATCAAAGACACAGTATGGAGAAGGTAAAAAATGATCAAAGGCCAAAACAAGACCTAGGAAAGGAAACAGAAATCAAGGTCCCTCCCTAGTGGAGTCACCAATTTATGTTATAGAGAAATCCCCTTGCAGACAAGTGGATTATCTCTTGGATACTAGACCCCTATGAACAAGACAGAAAAGTGCTATTGTGGACACTGAATTTCCTTTTCATGAAGCTAAACTATCCAAATAAGAAGAAAGAAGAAGAGTAAATACCTTTTTACCGATGTTTGTCCTTGCTCGATCCAGGCTGATCTTGATCTTCAAGTTCTTCAGAAGGTTCTGCAATACAATGAGTCTAATGGATCTATGAAAGAAACACATTCATGAAACGTACACAAACTTTAAAGGAAATAGGCCAAGCATAGATTTATATTAATGAAAACAAAGTGAGATGCTTACATCCATGGTTGTAGGTGCAGTAGCTTCACCAAGATTTCTTTGTCTATACCCTTTCTCAAATAATCCACACAGAATGTTGATGCTTCAATGATATCTCCCTTATGAGATCACAAGTTTGATTCTTCACAATGTCTCCCCTTTTACCATGAAGAGGCCTCCTTATATAGGCTTAGAGAGGCCTGACCACTTAAGATATTATTGGGATAAGTTGAGGATTCTTCTTCTTTAGTTGTGGATCTTCCCTAAGATCAAGCCTTGACCTCAGATCCGAATCCAACCAACTCCAGATATGAAGGGATTCTTCCTCAATTTCTCTCAACAATCCAAAGATTCATTCAAAAAAGGCCAATGCTCCCTCAGAATGGGGAACAGAGCATTAGACCACTCCCCCAAAAGAGGTCACAGAGCATTGGCACTCTCTGACAGTGTATAGGGGAGCGTTGCCTTCCAAAATTATTTTTTTAGTGGTTTTCTCAGTGGCAAAAGACTTGCACTCTTTGTAAAATAACTTCTCCTCTTCAAAATAGTCTTTTGAGGTGTCTTGTAAGTGTTCTCGATAATGTCGTCCAAGATACAGCATGGACAAGACAATAGTATGATATTTGTGACACTTGTAGGCGAAATGTGACACTTGCGACATTGATAATGATGACACTAGGCCATCATCCTAATGAGTAATTTTGATGTGTAACAGTGTCTGGTTCCGAAAGACTATCTTTACTAGATGGATTTTTGGGATACAACCAGGTCCTCGTGTCTCCCTCGGATCGGATTAAAACCACCTTTCGCACCCCGTGGGGCACTTATGCCTACAGGAAAATGCCTTCTGGACTTATAAACGCAGGTGCCACTTTTCATAGAGAAATGGATATTGTTTTTCGTGGACTCATTAACCAGTCAGTCATGGTCTATCTTGATTATGTCACCATCTTCTCTAAAAATAAGAAAGATCACTTGTCTCACCTTAGGGTTGTCCTGGAATGATGTTGCAAGTTCGACATATCTCTCAACCCTAAGAAATCGGTCTTTGCAGTGGAGCAAGGTAAACTGCTTGGTTTTATATTGTCTAAGGACGAAATGATTATTGACACTAAAAGAACCCAATCTATTGCTAAACTCCCCCCTCCTTCTTCCAAAACATCCATGCAGTCCTTTTTGGGAAAGATTAATTTCGTCAGAAGTTTTGTCCCGGGTTTCTCGAAAATGGTAACACCATTACATAATTTAATTAAAAAAGATGTTTTATATCGATGGGAACCACAAGAAAGTCAATCTTTTGACTCAATTAGAAAATCAATAATAGAATCCCCTTCCTTGATGAGTCTCGATTTTTTTCAGGAATTCACTCTTTATACCTTTGCTTCTGATCGATATTATGTTGCTTTGTTAACACAGAAAAATAATGAAAGCAATGAGATACCCATTACCTTCATGAGCTCATCTTTCAAAGGAGCATAGATTAACTACCCAACAGTATATCAATAGGCATATGTTGTTTTCAATGCAGTGAAACACTTCCGGTCATACCTGCTGAAATCGAGAACCAAGGTTATTACTCCTTACCCAGTTGTAAGAAACTTGTTAGTACAAAAAGAACTGGGTGAGAAAAGGGAAAATTGGATGACGTCATTACAGGAATATGACCTTGAAATAACCCTTGCACATATTTTTAGAGGTCAATACCTATGTAAACTACTGGTTGATTCTGTTGAAGAACAGGAAAGTCAAGTCAACACCTCAACTGTAAATCAACATAATGAAAAACAAATCAGTTGTGCACAAGTTACTGCCAATTATTTGTATGAGAACATTAAATTTTATTTGACACATGGATCTGCTCCTCGCAATCTTGATCCTAAAAACAGAAGATGACTTAGGCTTAAATTCATATCTTTCTAGTTAATAAATGATGTATTATTTCGAAAGAACTTTGATGGTGTTCTTATGCATTGTTTAGAAAAGGGAGAGACAAAAAAAGTGTTATCTAAACTTCATGAAGGAGAATTCGGTGGTCATTCCAGTGGAGATACCACTGCCCACAAAGTGATAAGATCTTGGTACTACTGGCCTACCTTGTTTAAATATGCCCACGTGTTTTGTCGTAAATGCATAATCTACCAAAAGGTTGCAGGACGAGTAAAAAAGGCATCATTCCCTTTGCATCTTGTTACTGTAGATTCCCCTTTTCAGCAATGGGGCCTTGACATCATAAGACCAATTTATATCTCTTCTTCACAGCAGCACAATTATATCCTTACATCAATGGATTATTTTACTAGATGGTCCGAAGTTGCACCTTTGAAAGTGGTGAACACAAATAAAGTAGTATCTTTTCTTAACTTTCATATCATCACTAGATTCAACATTCCTGAATGTCTGGTTTTTTATAACGCCTCTTACTTTTCATCCATTGAGATGAATGTCATTGCTCTGGAAAAAGGGATTAAACTGAAGTATTCCTCAAGCTACTAACCTCAAGGAAATGGCTTAGTAGAATCAACAAACAAAAACTTAATCAAGATTATTAAAAGGACAATTTCAGAAAATCACAAGAACTGGCACAATGCACTGTAAATGCACTTTGGGCTGATAGGGTAACCCCAAAAGCCTATGTTGGTAATTCCCCTTTCTTCCTCATTTATGGAAGAGAAACAATTCTCCCTCCACATGTTTTACTTCCTTCTCTGCAACTGTCACAGAAAGTTCAAGAAGAGGAGTTCCCTACTCTAGAAAATCGAATAAATGCCTTATTAAAATTGGTGGAAGTGAGAACACAAGCAAAGAAGAAACTGGATTAGCATCAGAAAAATAAAAAAATATGGTTTGATTCAAATTCTTATTCAGATAGGAATTTCGATGTTAGAGACCTGCTTCTCAAGTCAGACAAATCTCGCGAGGGAAAAGGGGAACACACCAAGTTCTAGAATCTGTGGTTGGGACCATTTGTAATTTCTGAAAAATTGGGTCCCAACTCTTTGTGTCTGCATAATTTGGAGGGACATCCAGAAACTTTCCCAGTGAATGGCCAGGCTCTCAAAAGGTATTTCACCTAATCATTTCAGATCCAACTTTTGTACATATTTTAAATTTTTTTCTGTTTTTAATTTTGGTTCTTTTCATTTTGCTTGATTTTGATTTATTTTTCAAATAATTATGTATGAGTCACCATTTCATTTTTGGAAGGGAAATAAGAATTTTCATTCATTAGAAATGGCTAAAAACTCCTCAAATCACTAGTGTTGTAAATGCTAAAACTCAGATCAACAGAAGTAAATTTATGTTCAAAACAATGCTCCTGGTTTCTCTTTAAAATTACGAGAAGACATGATTATCATTAATAAAACTCTTAACGTTGTCCCTGTTTTAAGGAAAACAACTCAATTACACCTTCCTTTCCTTGATATGGTTTCTTAATAGAAATCTAAGTGTTCATATCATGATGAAGGTCGTCAAATGAGAAAATAAGTTATAAAAGATCAAGTTTTTTTTTCAAAATTTGAGATTTTCAATACCACCCCGCTCTTTCGAATATCATAAAGTTTATGTAAATTTGTAAACAAATTCTAGAGAGTTGAAACAACTGCAAGGTGTGGGAAGTGTCTGTAAACCCACCGAGACACTGAACAGGTCTACTGGAAACGAGTAAATTCATGCATGATGCCTAGGCAACTTCATCGGGGTACTGAACAGGCCTGCTGGCAGCGAAGCAATGTCGGGTTTAAGAAAATTTGCAGTTATGTTTTTCTGAATTGATCAAAAGCAAAGATGTTCTTTATCATGAATGGATGACTCTTGGATAGGACAGAGGTGTTAGATTGGGTTAAATGAAATCCATGTCAAGGCTATGGATGCCTGCTGGAAGCAGTGGCCCTGTCAATAGTATCAGAGTCAGCCGCCTAGACATTGCTTCGCTCATCATCGAAACTTGATACCAGATTGCATTTTTGATAGAAATACATCTGATGCTAGACTGTGTTATTTCCTAAAGTTTTGATCAGAATGCTTGACCTGTTGTCAACTATTTCTTAAAAAATCATTTCTTCTTATTCACCCTAACATGGATTTTCTGGTGATGCATAGATAACTTCTTCACCCAATACGTCGCCATTATTGGCAGCCATAATTGATTTTCGATACTTATCATTGTCGAAAGAGATTACACCTTTTTGTAGCTGCCATGACCTCTCATTTGTAAATTTTTATATTTATGACTTTTGAAGCGATGATTGGATTAAAGCTTACCTTATTGATTTTTTATTGTTTTCATTTTTGTTTGTTTTATTTTTAATTCATGACTGTAAGCATGAATTTAAACATAAAACTTGGCTTTGTTTCAAAATCTTTTACCTTAAAAATATCATTTTAAAATTCACTCATATGTGATCAATTTTCAAATCTTGTGAAATGATTGATTAGTCCATTATCGAAATTTTGGTTTTTTCATGTTTGTTATGAATTCGATGGTTTGACAGTTCATTGTCGAATTGTTTTGATGCATGAATAACCTTGGTTAACTATTCATATTCTTCTCATGAGTTTAATGGTCATTTCAGCATTCATGCCAATGCGTACAGGCATGTTGTACTTGCGTTTTCACCTTACCTTGTTGGCCCAAAACATTAATGAAGCTATTCATTATGTGCATAGGGTTTTGTACTCTATAGGTTTTGGCACTCATCACGAGAGATGGTAAGGAATTATATGAACCATCTAGTTTTCGTTCTCCCTAATTATCCTATTTGAGTTATGATATGCCCCAGGCTCTGCTATTTTCATGCTTCCACTCTCCGTTGAGACCTGTTTTTGTTGCTCGCACGTTGGGATCCTAAAAAATTTTGAGTGATTTATGTTGCATCCTTATCACAGTGGTCATGGCACTCGTCGTTCGTATAGAGCCAAATAGATGCCAAGCCTTATTATCCCATGCTAACGCTATCGATGACCTAAAGGATAATGGCTAGGATGTGTTCCTCAAGAATTCTGAGGGCTATAATCTCCAAGTGGAAAAATATTTTTCACAAACCTTTGACAGTTTCAGAGCCAAGATTGGAGACATACAGTTGGAATTGACAGAGGATTTTGTGAGAAAAGAAACAGGGCTTCCATCAAAGGGAGAGAGGTGGTTTAAAAATGCCAGAATAGAAGAAGTCCCATGGAGTTTGTTTATGACCTCCCATAAAACCACTTGTTGTATAAAAGGTATTCCTATCGCTTTGTAAAACCTAAATGTCACAGTCTACTTTTAATTCTGAAGCAATTTGTTACATGCGAAGGTCGATACGGGATGGTTTTTCTCTACCATATCCATTTTCTTATGAATTTCATAGGGTTTGAATTAGATATGCCCTTTTACCTATTGATGAGTATTTCCAAGATGTCCAAGAGTTACAAGCGACAGGGTATCAATTCGAGCCTGTTTCACCATGGAGTTGTTAAAATCTTGTTGGTGTATCATTTGTCAAACATAGGTGACAGTTGGGAAACCTTTCTGATAAGAAATGGCTTCACCCAGGCTGTATCATTTGTCGAACATAGGTGACAGTTGGGAAACCTTTCTAATAAGAAATGGCTTCACCTAGGCTGATCCTACAACCAATCCTCTTTTAATTGCAAACCTTAACTCGAACAGGCCAGTGGTTGAAAGCCAGTTCATTGATTCAATTGATGGACCAGAGTGTATTGATAAAACCCCTCTAGATAAAGGATTACCATGTAGGTTTTTACCTGCAAGATATATGGAACAAGTGACTGCCGAATTAAAGGGAAATGATCCTCATGTGCCTATGAACGATGCTATTTTAAACGTTAATGTTAAATGTGATGTCAAGAAACTCTGTAAAGGAAGGAAAGAACAGTGCACGGATTTGAGTTTCAAGAATAAGAATGTCGGTTGTCTAATCTCTAGAAAACAAAGAAACCAAAATAATAATCATCTGAGCTCGATCGATCCAATCGATATCGATGAGGGTTCATATCGTGAGACAGAGGATTTCTTGGCTCGAGAAGACCCAGAAAATCAGTGTTCTAGGAGGGAGGTTATCACCCATGTTGAACCATATGATTTCGTGACCAATTTACCCCCATGTCTTAAGGGTAAAGAAGGATTTTCGAGTATTGGGCATGATCTGGAAAAAACAATAGGTAAGATTAAAGTTCCCCTAGTCGACTGTGTCCTACGTCAATCTTCCATCTCCATAGTACATTGTGATAGCTGCCTCGGTTGGGTAGAGCACTACTATGCCGATGTTCCTCTCTTACACGCCCGAATTAGAACCTTGAATGCTCAGAATGATATTTTGAAACAAGAGAACCTTGGTCTCAAGACACATATAGAGAGAGAGAGAGAGAGAGAATAAACGAATCAAGAGGGCTGGAAATATAATTATTAAGAATATGACCAATTTCAAAGAAATTATAAACTCTAAACTGTCTGATCCCTCTTTGGCTAATTTTTAATGGTAAAACGATTTTATTTTCATTTCATTCATTTCTATTATCTAAGTCAAAATAAGTA
This sequence comes from Picea mariana, assembly GCA_032191745.1. Taxonomy (NCBI): domain Eukaryota; kingdom Viridiplantae; phylum Streptophyta; class Pinopsida; order Pinales; family Pinaceae; genus Picea; species Picea mariana. The sequence continues at coordinate 14,550 of JASDQU010109616.1, read as the reverse complement.
GATTTTAATTTTGATTTCATATGCTAAAAATAAGACTAGCTACATAATCTATGATTATGTAGCCAGTCTCTTTTGAAAAATAATTAGTAATTATTAATTTTTTTCTAATATATCAAATTGGTTTTTCTATTCTCAGGAAATGGGAGATTGTGTTGTTGATTTCTTAGAGTAAACACTTTCAATTATACGCTTAAATGTTCAGTAGTTTCTCCTTTTTTATGTTTTATAAAACTTTGGTCTAATTTTGAACAAACCAACTCTTATATGAGTAGTTTCTAGTTCACTATTTTTGTAATATTACTTGATTTTGGGAGATTCAACTCTATCATGTGTGATATCAGTATTTAGATCCTGAATCAGTTTAAATATTGTTCACTCTTGTTAGTGAGGACATATTTGATTTGGACACATTATGGACATATAACTTTCAATATTTAAATGGAAAAGTTGTTCACTCCTTGGCTTTAGACCAGCGTGGCACTTACCCATTATGTTTTGCCTTTTATATTATGGAATGTTATTACGTTTATACAGATTTAGTCTTATTATCGTATGATATTTCATATTATTCAACACTTTAGTTCTGTCTGTAATTTGATGTTCATATATTACATCTGTGATCAGTATTTCATTTAAATATCATTGATTTATGTTAAATGATGTATTACATGAATGATTTGTATTAAATTTATTTTATTATAAGTGTTCATCATTACAAGATCACGAGATTTGTATGTTTGTTACTCTGATCTTATATTCCTGCTCCAAAAACACCTTTGATTTTGTTCCGGGAGTGTTAGCTCCAGCCTATTACAAGTTTTCCTCACAGGAAGGACAACTAGGAGTTTGTATTGCACAGATACATAAACTCATTAGTTGACTAATCACAGGTTAGTTTACTCGTATTCTATTTCTTTTGTTAGTTTGTTTATCAATGAAATAAGAATAGTTTAAATTGGCTTTGACTATTATTTTGTTCTTATTTCAAATTGTGTTTTATTAGTATTCTTTAGTTCTTTAGATTTTAAATATTAAATAGAAAATAGAAAATGTATGTGATTTCTTTATCTACTTCATAAAAACTTAAAAAAAACATCGATTTCGCAAGATATCCAACAAAACTTGAAAATTGTATATACATTGTTCAAAATATGCACATATCCATACTTCTATTTTTGACGTTTGTAACCTATTAAACTTACATTATTAGTATCATAGCTTTATAGGTTAGTTTCATTTCTTTTATTTCTAGGACTTTAGTTGGCCAACGGAGCCATTAAACTCGTCAGGTCATTTCGTTCCAAACGGCTTGGTTTATTTAGACAACCCCAGTCTAAATCTATCCTTCCAATTGATGGTGTGTCACTTACGCCCATCAACAGTGGGGTACAAGAGTAGTACTCGACCCAATATCTCATGGAACCAACTAAGGAGGCTAGACTGTGCCCTTAGTCATACTACCTGACTAACCAGGTACTAGAGAGTATCTTCCCGAGTTTTGTTCTCGATGGCACTATAGCATTCAAGTGGCCAATCAATTTATCTAAAGAGGGCTTCAGAAAATCTAGGCCAATTTATATACAAGTGTTGTTTGATGTGCTACAACTTGAAGGAGTACGAACATGGCTTACAAGGGTGGCCAACAGATGTGCGCTTAAGTACCATTTGTATTTCTTGCATGTATGAATCCTCTACTGTGGATTTATATGCATAATGACAGATCTTTGTAGCTTAAAGACGCTAGAATATGTCTCTACCCTGGAAAAAAAATTAACCCAAAATTTTTTGCCGAGGAAAGTGCTCTGATACCACTTGTAATATTCCATATATATAAGTATGCAGAACATAAATAAATAGCTAGAAATGGATGATGAACATTAATATAACCATAACAACACCATAATAATACCAAAATGATACCATATTAACACCAGAAAAGAGCACTTATATTATTGAGAGAAATGTTCACTTGCCTCTTCGAGGGGGAAACCTCCAGCAGAGTAGAGCTCTGTTACAATAATATCCAAGACAAAATTTGTCATACCCTTGACTCTTATTTATACTAAATATGTCTATCAAAAGAACCATATAGAGGAAGATTCTTCTAGAAGCGGAAGCTTCTATTAGGTCTTATTACTTTGGACTTATTCTTCCTTATAGTTAGGCCTTATTAATATATACCTTTATTACATTGAAATATATTATTCTACCTACGTGAGGGGTTAGGTCCCTAACAATCACACAGGGGACCAACAATAGGTTCTCAAACTATTGAAGGACAACTTGGTTGTAGCACAAAATTGGATGAAACAAAAATCAAGTTAACATCACAGTGAAAGGGAATTTGAAGTGGGGGGTTGGGTATTTATGAGGCTACAACCATATAATTAGATGTTCCTCAAGCAAAAAAATAAGGGAAAAAATTTAGCACCCAAACATTATTTCCCCTACAAGTTTTACAAGGGATCAAACATGTGGATTACAAATTGAAGTTTCCTCCATCTTCACGTGTACATCTAGTATTCCATTTTTCTTTATTAAATAAGTTCATCGACAACAATATATTTTTATCACCATAAACAACTTATGTGCGAAATCAAGTTTTTGAGACTTAGCAAGGTGTTAAACTGATGTGGAGGAGTGACAAACTAGAGGACATGGCCAAGTATGGCGGGAGGAGGCTATATTTGGTGGGCATTAAGTTGATGGAGCATGATAGGTCACATATCGCAAGCATGCCAGATCAACAGTTAGGGATCGTTTAAGGGGGGGAGTTGTGTGGGAGATAATTCCCGAAAGTGGGCCGAAACGTAAACCATGGTTTTGGGTCAGGAACACATGGTGCCACTGGGTGCATTTCGAGGTAAGAAGTGGGTTTCCCCAAACCACTTCCTCATGCCCCCGAAATTGGGAAAATAAATAAAAGGGGTGCTTGTCGTTTATTTTAATATTTTTCAAATGATGAAACGTTTCAGTTCGGTTATTGTAATTGGTTTCTAACTGAAGGAACTTGAATTGTATAATTATTAGAAGTCCCAAATGTATTAATGTTGGAAGAAGTGCAAGGGAACCTTTTTATTTGTTCAGAACTCAATTGTAATTTTCTGGAGCTGAATTGAATACATATGCAGAAGCCTTTGAATTCTCTATGAAAAGATTCTAATGGTGGTGATAAGAGTTGTGTCTTCTCTCCTTGTATGTATTTACTTTGTTTTCTAATTTCATTTACACTATCTTCTGTTTAAATTGGATATTTTAAAGGCCTGGAATTCATCTTGTGATGCTCTTGGCTTAAGCAATTTAAATTGTGTTAAGATCTTCCTAACTAATTTAGAATTCATTTCATTAATGATCTGATGCAGTTACTTGTTTTATTTTTCTTCTTATAGTCTGCAAACTACAATTTATAACTTAGATTAATTTCCTCACTTAGCCTTTATCCTCTAGAGAGTCCTACTGTCTAGTCAATGTTTTCATTCATTTTCAGAATTTTAACTCCATAGCCCTAAGTGTCCCTCCCCTTCCTTTCTAGCAAATTTATAAAAAACCATCAAAAAACAACAAAACTTAGCCATTGATTGTCAAAGAAACACCAAGTGACACTAGAGAGCCCTCCCTGATTTGAGCAGACTAGTACCCAACTCTAAAGTTGGTTCATAGGTTACCTCTGTCATTTGTTTAATCAACCAAAAAAAATTACAGAGTGCTAACATTCTGGCATCATTGTCGGGAATCGACAGTGAAATATTCCCTACGAAAAGAACGACTTAAAGCTTCAGATTTGATTCCTGAGGGTGACAGTGGATCAAATACCTCATTGATCGAGCCTAAATTTACCCTGGAGACTTTGTTACAAAGATACCAGTAGCACAAAGTACTTTGAGCTAGAAATCTTAGCTCCTAAGAGAATTCACACCAGGAGAAACCCAAACCCAGAAGCAATGATCCATGTATCTAATCCTGAGAAGATTGTACACAAAAGAAAATAAAATAAAATAAGCCCAGTTTTTTTCTTAGACAGATATATATCCTTTCCCAAAGATGGAGTAACAAGCATTGAAGACCTCAATTTTGATGTGAAATTTGAGCAAAATATGTTCAGAACTAAATATGAGTCTTTCTTGAATGAAGTCATCTTTGATAAGAAGAGGATCCAAGATTTAGTTTTAGCTGCCTCTACCAAACCTATTGTAATTCATACTCAGAACCAACATCCACTTCAAGTCCTTACAGTAGCCATCGTAGCTAAGTTTTCCCCTCTTGTTCTACCTGCTCAGTTACATGATTTTCGTCGGGAGTATAATCTAATAATTAAGTTGTATGATGTTGAAGGCAATGTGTTAGCCATAGATGATTTTATGGGCTAAATTTCAAAAATGGGCTAATTTTCCATGGTTTTTTCCAAAAAACTATTCGCCAATTTCCATTTTTTCTAAAAACAATTCACCCAAATTCCATAGAATACAATTATTTTACATCAGAAATCACCAAAAGTTTATAGAAACCATATAAAATCCTTAGAAATTTGAATATTTTTACAAAACTATCACCAAACATTTTACATTTTCCATATTAAGGACTAATAATGTTAGCCCATGTTTCTACATTTTATATAAATTTTCATCCTTAAAATCATCCCTGATGTCAACCCAAAAGCATCTAGACTGGTTCAATGATTTTATAGACTTAGAAGAAGTATATTTTGAGGATGTAAAAATGAGGTTATTTGCACAAAGCCTTGTAGGAGAAGTAATAAAGTGGTTCAGAGCTCTCCCAGCAGCCACTATCATAAATTTTGAAGCCTTTGAAACCAGTTTTCTTGCAGAGTGGGGTGAAAATAAAAACCCCCAAGATAATCTACAAGGGAGTCTCAAGATAATCTACCTTCTTCAAGTCAGCCCAAGAAAGATAGTTCTACAAAGGATGCATTGGAGAAAGGAAAATAGAAAGAGGAGCTCCCAAAGAAGGTCCCAGAGACAAGAAAAGATGCAGTCATCAAAGAGGTAGAGAAAAATCAGCTTCCTTTTGATTTTGAAAGTGAGATGGAAAAAATCAACATTTATGTGCCTTTTAATGAGTTAATAAGGAATGTTGATTATAGAATCCAAATCATAAAAATGTTGAAAATGGAAGAAGCATATGATACTCCAAATGTGCAAGATGATCATCCTGCAATTTTATTTGGTCCTCGGGTGGAAGAAAGTGGTGATGATGGTGATGTGCCTCCATTCTATGTCAGCCTTAAAATTCATGATGTGACCTTAAACAGTGCAATATTGAATTCAGGAGCATCTCATAATTTTATGCCAAAGGTAATCATGAATGAACTAGGTTTGGACATCACTAGACCTTACAAAGATCTGTTCTCTTTTGATTCAAAGAAGGTAAAGTGTTTGGGCTTAATTAAAGATCTGGTTGTGTCTCTATCTCAAATTCCATTAATGAATCTGGTCATGTATGTGGTTTGTTGGCACAGGGGCAGACCCAGGGTTCAACGCTACAACAATGCACCAACAAAACCCTAACTACAGGCCCTTTCGGCAACACCTGCGAAGTAGATGAAGTCTCACCCGAGGTAGAGGCAGGGGTGGTTGTAGGACTCAAGTGTCTACAACCTTAGTTGGGACACAGATCTGTGATTAGAACACTTAATAAATCACTTAGCACCATTAGTTCCTCAATAGACATTCAATAACTACTTCTCTTATAAGACAAAACTACATAGTATTCACACTAATCTACAGTATCCAAGCACTTAGCATATACAAAAGGATCAAAATAAGCATATGAAGCACTAAGCCTGAATATCTAGATCAGATCTAACATTCTCACATACAATAATCACAAAGAATGAATAGATCTATCTAAACATATCAGAGCATTTAGCAGATAACATATGAACACATCAAGACAAAGCACAAAGCACACAACACATTGTTTACGTGGTTCACCCCCACCCTGGGGCTATGTTCACCAACTCTTCTTTTTTATAATCTTCGCTCAATCGGTTACAAGAATAGAGCCTCAAAACCCTTACTCCGCACAAGACAGAAGATCTGTGCAGGTTGATAGATCTTTCTTCCTTGCGTTACAGTACAAAACCTTCTACAGTCTCTCACAGGGACTTGCACTCAGCTCTACAAGTCTTACACGATATGCACAGAGCACTTACAATCCCTTGATCACATGGATCTAGCACTTAGCCATTCCTTTTGCACTTAGCACACCAACCTCTTTCTACATTTCCTATCCTTCTATATATACATTACAAAATAGGCCTAAACATGGTTAAACCCATGGGCTGACATCCCATTCCCATTACATATTCCCAAAAACCCAAAAAGGGGCCCAAAAGGGGGCCAAGATCCCGTGATCTCCACTTTGACTTGCGCTCCTCCTTTGACAGATTGTCGAAATCCCAAAATAGGTCAACATGACCAAGAAACTCCCAAAACCCTGTCAAGGGCACACAAGCCCCCAACACTCACCTATGACTCATCCTGAGTCACTTTGGTCAAAGCAATTTTTCCTCAAACTCCTTGAGCTTGGCTCGAGCTACTTCGACTTGTTTCTTTGTTGTGGCCTATTGTTTGGTGAACTTTTGGATCACTGCATCGTTCACTGGTCCTTCTAAGCATTGTTCTATTGTGAGGACGACCTATTCTATCTCTACTCCTTGGATCTCGACTTTTGTAAAAAGAAGACATGCCTTGTCTTGCATAGGTTGAAGTCATTGAGTGACTTCCATCACTTTTCTTTGAATCATATGGATCTGATGTTGAGTTGTGAATTTTTCTTGAGACCTCTTCATACTTTCTACAGATGACAGGGCCTTCAGCTGCACCTATAGTGTATCTCTGTTTTTCTTCGCTTCTTGGATTTGTGACTCCAGTGTCTGCAATTCTGGATTTCAGTGAGATTTTCATAGGTCTAGGCGATGCGATTACTGAGTTGCTTGCACTCCAAGGAAAGAGCTTTTAATTTGTCAACTGCTCTGTGGGAATTTTCTTCTCTTTGGTTCCTTATCTTCTATGGGGTTTCAGGTACTATGCGGAGCTCTAATTCAGCGAAGCATTGTTGTAGCTTTTGGATTACCTCTTCTAGTTGTGCCAAATGTTGTGGAACTTGTTCCTCGGTCTATACTTCGATGATTTTCACAGACCGAAGTGCTCTGTTGACCCTTTCCTTAAATTCAAGTTTCTCGGTGAGAAAATGTTCCTTTCTTTGTTGTAGCTCTGCTTTTTCTTCATCCCATTTCGCTTGGAGAGTGATATTTTCCTTTTCTATAGCACTTATTTTTTCCTTAAGGTCTTTTTGTACTTGCTCTAAAGCTTGGGTGGCTCGTGTTCTCTCTTCCTGGGCTCGTCGAAGGTGAGCTTCAACTGTATCAACAATGCGATGTAATTGAGCGGGCTCATCACCTAGTCTGGTGCTCCAACTGTCAGGGGCACAGTGGATACTGTGCGGATGGACTGTAGTGTCTATTGCACTCCTTGGAGCTCATCCTTAATCTGACTGAATACCTTCTCTTGCTTAGCTTATTTCTTCTTTGTTATCTCTAGCTAAGCATAATTCAATGTTGTGACAATGAAGTCGAAGTCATCTGATGTGAGGGTGGTCTCAAATTTGGTTTTGGTTGCTTTCATTTTCTTCCTTGAAGAAGGTTTCAGAGGGGAAACCTTCCTTTTATTCGAGGGATCCTCCTCGTCTCTTGGCGATGTAACCTCTCCTTTCTTCTTTTCGAATAATGTGCCATCACCTTCTTGCTCTGTTGAGATGGACGTGGTCTTCACGGATGCACTATCTAAATCATGGACCTCTTCGGTCTTCTTTTTCTTGCTAGGTTTGGTTGTATCCGGTGCAGTTTCGAGGCTATCAACATCGGACATCTCTATGGGTTCCGTTGGAACAAGGAGTTCCGCCGACCATTCGTTGGTAATCTTCTCTAAGTAATTCTCGATTAACTTGTAGTATGATTGTAGTTGTTGTTTATGCTCATCAGCGTGTGCTATGATATAGATAAAATGCTGGTCTGCACTGAATTTCATCAAGGGTATAAACTTGTGAAATGTGTTCGGGGTTATGCGAGGTGTGGCCTGTATGTCTACCTTAAACTGGTTATAATACGTGTGGAATATGGCATTTGATTTCCACTGCTTGTTCATGTCGTTGGAGTACCACAACGTACTGAAATTTGCAGTCAGAGGTTCAAATGGCTCGGTGTCCGGGAAGGTCGCACCTTTTTTCATCTCCCATACGATGAAAGCGATCAGGATAAGAAGCCAGCTGAAGTGGAATTCGTATCCTTGATCCTGCGTTTCCTTGCAATCTACTTCTAGCTGGTTCATGATGTACTTCACTGAATTCATATATAGTTCCTCTGCGCACTTCCCTGTGAGGTTGACTATGAATCCAATTACTTGGGTCAGTTGGTTCTTGTGAACTAGCTTGCCTGCGACCAAATGACAGGCAAGGCACACTGCGTCTCTCCAGATAGAGGCTACCTTGTATCCTCATGTACCCTTCTCTACATCATCATAAGTATCCTTTATTCTTTGGGCAAGAGCACGATCTACGATCTTTCCGGGGTAGAAATCATGTGGGTCAGGGCCTTGCATGCTAAGCCCTGTGATCTGATTGATCAAAGTCAGATCCACTGTGATACGACGGTTCAACCATAAGTATCCTCCATGATAGCAGGAAAGCAACAACTTGACTCACGCATTCACTTCTTGATGCCTCCCGAAGTGAGGAATCTTCATTACATTAAGCAGTGTGGACTGCGCGAGATTCATGGTCCACTACTGGAAAACAAACTTTCAACTATTTCCCTTGGTGCTAGTCAGATACTTGTATGGGGCTAGCATATTTTACACTTTCCTTTCACTGGGGTTGAAGTCACTAAACTTCAACGCTATGATATTATCCTGGTCTGTGCGCACTATGTGTATACCCTTCTAAAGGTACAAAGTGACTAGTTCATATTCAAAATATCGAGGCACACTGTCTCGGTTTATTGCACCACTCAGAGGTGGTAGATAAGAAGGTAGAATGCTTGGAATCATCTTAGGATTCACAATATCATCTCTGTGCTTCGTTCGTTTCTCAGCAGCTGTTCGGGATGGTTTGGCTCGAGAAGTGGATGGAGAGCCCTATAATCTTCTTGTCGAAGATGCTTGTACACCTGTAGACACTCCTCTCTCTGACATGACTCTTTCTATCATCAAGTCAATCAAAACTTCCTCAACGGATTTCTCTGCAGCGCTCAATGCTTCCGACATACGCACTCAAGGTAAACAATTTGCAGGATCAGGGAACAACTCAGACATGGTAATGAGATAGAGAAAGAGAGCACAATGATCACTATATAAATTCAGCTTAGTCTGCGGGCTCAAATTCTTGATTGGAAAAAGTGTTCTTGGTGCATGGCGCAACGAGCTAAATAGGTAATTCTACAATGATTATCTTGCAATGGATCCTCCATTAACTCATGTTCAATCCATTTGGCACAGTCCAATGGTCGAATGACAAAGCTTTATTGCTTTTTTGTCCGTTCGGAGTGGAATTCAAATGGATATATCGGCCCCAATGGCTATATTGCTTCATCATGGCAAAGTTCCATGTGTCTTTGTTCTGATATCTCGATGAAGCTGCAATTCTGCAATTTTTCTTTTTGTGAGGTCTCCTCTAGAACCTTCTGTAAGCTTTCAGTATTAGCCCTCTTCTTTCTTAACTTTCTAGCCTTTTTTCCAGTGAGATTCGTCTCCATAATGCTTTTCTCATTATGATTCTTATCTTCTTCGGTCTTAGTTACTTCGTGCTGTTGAAATTCTTTCCTAGGGTTCCTGGATAATACTTATTCTTTATATGGGATAGGTAATTAAATCTTCTAAGGATTCTCTAGTGTTCTCTTAGCTTCGACATGCGGGTTGCTAGTATTAAATATCTGTGATCTGCTCTCTTGTTCCTCAATCAAGTGTGTGATCCTTCTAGTCATAAAGTCTTTTAACTCTTGCTTCTTTTGTTCCAAAAATTCTTCTTCTTCCTTTCATTGGGCTTGGTCTCTATCAATCTAAGAATTTCCTATTAGCATGGTAAATGGAGTGTTGTCTTCAACAAATTTGATAATCTCAACGTCTTCTTTTGTCAAAGTTCCATTGACATTCATAGGTATCCGAGCGAGCCTTCCACATAGTTTTACTAGCTTCCCTCTAAATAAACATATTCCTGCTAGTGAAGGGATCATAGCAGGCCTTCCTATAGCTTCCTAGGTTCTCTCTGGCATAATATTCATCTGTGTTTCCTCATCCAAAACACAGTCAATGTCGAAGTCTCCTAATCTTTCTTCGATGCATTCCTTTTCTTTAAAGATCTCTGATAAGATGACATGTCGATGGTCATTCAGGGTTTCTTTCATGTGTAGAAATGCTTTCTTTGATTCTTTCTAAGGTTCATCCATAGGTTCTAGATCTTCCTTAGGGTTTTCTTGATTCAGGTTCATTCTTTCTAGCTTAGTAATCATTCTAGGGCAATCTAATACTTCATGGTCTAGAGCTTTACAACAAAGACTACTAGATCTTCCACCAGGGAATTCCTTAGCAAGATCTCCCGGTCTTCTGGAACTGTAAAAAAAATTTAATCCTCTCTTCCTTTTAAATGATCCCCATCTTCTTATGTACTACACACTAGGATCATATGAGTTAACTTGCAACAATTTCTTTCTAGGATCCTGCATCCATTCGTTAGTCCGAACATTCTTTTTTTGCATAGGTATAATATATCTTTCACTATTCTTATCAGATCTACTCATATGAAATCTTCTTTCATCTATTAATGACCTATCTTTCAAACTAGGACAGGCTCTTTTAAACAGACCTAGATCTGTATTCTCGAAAAAAAAAATTCCACTTATCTTACTTCTACAAGGCACAAAGCTTCCAGATCTTAAAACGTTTAACTATTCTTACCTTTATCAGAGCACAGAACTTGTAGATCTTACCTCTTTTAGTCAGAAATTTCCACTTTTACCTTTCTTAGAGCACAAAGTGTTCAGATATTGCTTCTTTTCTTCAGATCTGACCTTCTTTCTTTAGCACAGATCTTTACAAATCAAGTAGAATATTGTGCACTAGGGCACAGATCTACGCACAAAGCTTTCACAATTTTAGGATGAATCTTTGCACAGAGCTTCCTCTTTCTAAGTTCCCAGCAATCATAGTTTCAGGTCCCAGCAACAGAACCATTTGTTGGCACAGGGGTAGACCCAGGGCTCAATGCTACAACAGTGCACCAAAAAAACCCTAACTACCATCCCTTTCGGCAACACCTGCGAAGCAGATGAAGTCTCACCCAAGGTAGAGGCAGAGGTGGTTGCAAGACTCAAGTGTTTGCAACCTTAGCTGGGACACAGATCTGTGATTAGAACACTTAATAAAGCACTTAGCACCATTAGTTCCTCAATATACAATCAACAACCACTTCACTTATAAGACAGAACTTCGCAGTATTCACACTAATATACAGTATTCAAGCACTTAGCATATACAAAAGGATCAGAATGAGCATATCAAGCACTAAGCCTGAATATCTAGATCAGATCTAACATTCTCACATACAATAAGAACCAAGCATGAATAGATCTATCTAAACATATCAGATCATTTATCATATAACATATTAACACATCAAGACAAAGCACAAAGCACACAACACAATGTTTACGTGGTTCACCCCCACCCTAGGGCTACATCCACCAAATCTTCTTCTTTATAGTCTTTAGTCAATCAGTTACAAGCACAGAGCCTCAAAACCCTTACTTTGCACGAGACAAAAGATCTGTGCAACTCGCTATATCCTTCTTCCTTGTGTTACAGCAAAAAACCTTCTACAGTCTATCACAGGGACTTGCACTCAACTCTACAAGTCTTACACAGTATGCACAGAGCACTTACAATCTCTTGATCATATGGATCTAGCACTTAGCCATTCCTTTTTCACTTAGCACACCGACCTCTTTCTACATTGTCTATCCTTCTATATATATACATTATAAAATAGGCCTAAACATGGGTGAACCCATGGGCCAACATCCCATTCCCATTAAATATTCCCAAAAACCCAAAAAGGGGCCCAAAAGGGGGCCAAGATCCCGTGATCTCTATTTCGACTTGTGCTCCTCATTCGACAGGTTGTCGAAGTCCCAAAATAGGTCAACATGACCAAGAAACTCCCAAAACTTGGTCAAGGTCCAACATGGTTTTTGTTGACATCCCTCCAAAGTTTGGCATGTTGTTGTCAAGTTCATGGACTGCAAAGTTGAAGGGCACTCAACAGATGGACATGTCCTATGCAACTATACCAGTTTTTGGCTAGGACAGGAGACTATACAGGGAATTATTGTTGAATTATATGGTGAGTAGCAAAAGAAAACCAAATAATCATCATATTTATTATGTTGACATTGAGGTTGGTTCTTCAATTTTTTATAGCGACCTGTTCTTTGAAGAAGAAGATACAAAAATTGTTAAACTCCCTGTGAAAGATGAGGCAGATCATCAAGCAGGGAAAATTTCAGATTAGCAAGACAATGGGGATGAAGAAATGTGTAATATGAATTTTGATGGAGTTTCTAGTAAGGAGGGAGTTGGAGTAGGTGTTTGGATAATTCCTCCTAAAAAAGGTTCAAATCTTTTCTCTTACAAATTTTCTTTTGACTATACAAATAATATGGTTGAATATGAGGCATTGATTTTGGGTTTGAACACATTGAAAGACTTGGGGGGGGGGGGGNGGGGAATAATAGTTGTACATGGATATTATGAGCTTGTTATCAATCAGGTTAAGGCAATCTATCAATATAAACACCCTAGGATGAGGGCATACGGAAATATAGTTCTTGGTATACTCGAAATTTTTACAGAATATAACCTCTCAATGATTCCAAGAGGACAAAATTTGATTGTTGATGCATTAGCCACTTTAGCTTTTGTTTTCAAGATCCTTATCTTTCCTAATAAGAAATATGAGATTGAATTCAAGAACAGAGCAGCAGTACTTGATAATATCAAGTATTGGCAGATTTTTGAGGATGAAAAATAGGTGGTAATATTTCTCCAAATGACTGATGAGTTTGCAAACATAAATATTGATGATGAAATTTGTTGTGATCAGGAAGAAGATGCAAGCATTTCTTCAAATGATGATTGTTTCCAAAATCATATTGATGGTAGAGACACTATTTAGCTAAAAAATAATATCATCCTAAAGGGATTGGTTCCATTGGAAAATATTTTTGACAATAATGATGTCGCAAGGAACCCCAAAATCACTACAAATGATGAAGAAATAGAGGATTGTAACATTGGGACTCAGGAAAGTCCTAAAATTATCAAACTGACCATGACACTCAGTCCAGAAATCAAGGAGAGAGATATCAAGTTAATGAAGGATTTTCCAGATGTTTTTGCTTGGAGCTATGAGGATTTGAAGGTTTGTGACACAAAGGTTATTCAACATGTTATTCCAATAAGAGATGATCAAAAACCATTTAAACAGAAATTGAGAAGGATTAATCATTTACTGCTTCCATTAATTGAGAAATAGGTAAGAAATTTGTTTGATGCTAACATTATAGTATCTTTGAGATTCTCAAAATGGTTGGCCAAGTTAGTTCTTGTCAAAAAGAAAAGTGGTGAAATAAGGTTGTGTGTAGACTTTCGAAATCTGAACGGGTTTTCCCTCAAAGATAACTATCTTCTTCCCAAGATGGACTACATTTTGTAGAAAGTAGTTGTATCATAGAAAATGTCAATGCTTGATGGACTTTTTGGATACAACCAAATCATGGTGCATCATGATGATCAAGGGAAGACAAGCTTCACAACACCCTGGGGTACATTCTGTTGGACAACTGAGAGGGGGGGTGAATCAGTTGTTACCGTGCTTAAACAATAATGCTTCTTTTAAAATCTTTGCAAGGCACTCAATGATAATCACAATAATGCAGAGAGATAAACAAAGGCACATTCAGCATCAGTCACACACATGTGATACACAGAGACAGATATTTCCTGAGGAAACCCATAAAGGGTAAAAACCTCTTTTTATTTATATGATAAGTAATAGTTACATTCTT
>JASDQU010109615.1:93993-110839 GCA_032191745.1 Picea mariana | reverse complement strand
AAAATGATTCACCTCATTCTCTTTGTCTTATGCAGGAGAGATAGGATCTTGGAGAGATTGATTGGACAAAGGAGCGAATACTAGTGTGTCATTCTCATAACTCACTTCTTTAGTCAAGTTTTTACTGCATTCTATTGAATCATGGGAAAAATATTGCTCCTCTTCAAGGGGTTTAAAACCTTCTTCAGATATATCTCCTTTTACATCATAGGGTTATTGGTATTGAGTATGGTACACATCCCTGAGATCTTCCACAATATCAGTGGTGAATCGCTCGTCCTCTAGGGATATTACGAGATTTTGAAGTGCATCTTCATATGTATGGCATTGTGGTTTCACAAACTCAATAAACCTATTTATTAGGTCTATGAAAGATGATATATTCTTATCTTTGAAACAACCCTTAATCCAAAATTCCAAAAAGGATGGTAAGGAAAGTATGGACAATTTACCAGAACATCCTCCCCTTCTAATTCTATCTCACTTATATACTTCAATAATTCTACAATCTGAGTAATTGGGAGGCATTCAAATCTTGGAGAGTTGTTTAACCATATTATATCAAAATAATGTGCGTATCCTTGAAAACTTTTGAAATCAATAGTTGGATACACTTTTTCCTAGGGCACCATGATCCCATATCCTGGAAATATCACAAAGTTGAGAGTTAGGTGGCACCTTGGAAAAGGTCAGTGGAGTCACCAGATATCCTCTTAAGGATTATCAAAGGGAGTGAGGGAATCACCCTCAATGGAGTCACTAGGTAAGATTTGTAAGATGAAAGCTTTGAGGGAAAGGCTTACTGAAAAATTGTCGTTGAGGAATATTGACTCAGTGTTCCCCGACAATGGTGCCAAAAATGTTATCRTACAATCTGTACTTTCCCAAAKCCTAAAGGCAAGTAGGCCTAGATTGGAATAATAGGAGGGTAATCCTGTCATTGTCACCCCAATAGRATACCCTTTTATATTTAGGAGGAAAAACCTTCTCCAAGGGAGACGYCCCTAGACCTAGTGGGTTGATGAAGTGAAAGAAATGATAAGTAAACTACCCCCCTCTCTAKGTCACTCAAGTCAAGTTTAAGTATTGAAGGATGAAGAAAAATAAATATAAATTATACCTACCACTTACCAATACAACAATAAGTGTTAAAGGAAATAACAAATGATAATGATGCTTCAACAAGACAATAAACTTATGAATATATGATGGATGTMTATGTATGCAACAAATGACAAGTAGATGATAGTGATAAGTAAATGATAACATCTGCAAATTTATATCAACAAGAACGCACTTGTGCAGACAATGTGAACAAGCATTTAAAGAATAAATGATAAAACTTTGTCTTTATGTGAGTTCTCTAAATATATCAAACAACAATTGGATTTAAACAGGTCGACTAAGTTAAATGTAACAACAGTAAAATAAAAGTAATAAAAACAATAAACAAGCTTCATAAATGTACTCTGCTAAGGCAATTTAACAAACACTTGAGCATATATTGATAGTAACTTGCCTTGTACAAATTCTGGGTTGTTCTAAGGTGATTGGTACGCTGATATAGACTGCAATGATCCGGATTATGTTCGGCATGAAATGAGAG
The DNA here is from genome assembly GCA_032191745.1 of Picea mariana. Lineage (NCBI taxonomy): Eukaryota > Viridiplantae > Streptophyta > Pinopsida > Pinales > Pinaceae > Picea > Picea mariana. Next base: position 109,233 of record JASDQU010109615.1, on the reverse strand, counting down.
TGAATATATAATAAAGAAATGCACAGAGATATCGTGGATATACAATGATATAACATAAATGTATCATAGATGCAACCATAAACGCATAGATACAATAATATACGATTTCCATTAATGAAAGAAATGTATAGAGACTATAAAAATATAGAGTGAAAGACTCGCTAGAATGGTGGCAGCTTATCTCTGAGAAGAGATGTGATGGCGACTTGCATTGACAAGAAGAGATTACAATGAGGTTCTGAAGGCCTTTTTACAATAAACCGGAATGCCAAAAACCCTAAACATCCAAAAACCTAACCCTAGGAGATGAAGCGCCAAAAGTCATGTGGGCCCCGTTTGGGTAAGTTAGTACATCAACTTCCTGGGGTCGTAAATTTTGTATACGATCTCTGTTTTAGGGGTATGATAGCCCGTTGGAAAGGTATCATCGAGGAGATTCATTTTGGAAAAGTATTTGACTATTTTTGAGAATCTCGATCTCAAAAAACCTTCATTTAGGCCCTCAAAATAGCCCTAGAAGTTAAAACTGCTAAAAATAGTAAATTGCCAAAATTGCCAGAAAATTGTTTTGAGCCAGTTGGAAAAGGTGGGTGGCCACCGATATCCACCTGGATCATGCAAAAAATTGTTGTAACAATGAATTATCAATAGAAATTAGGTGGTTGCTAGTATATCCAAGCTAGGTTAGTTAACTAGTTAAAGTTAGTAGGGTAATCAAGTAGGAAACGGTTTGGAGTTTGAGTTTGAAGATACTTTTCAAAGAGTGAGGTTTGACTAGTTCCTTTCTAAGGGTATTGGATTCAAGTTGGTGGATTCCTTCAAGGATTCTAACAAGTTATTTTACACATAATTGAAGAGGGAGAAAGACCTAGGAGGAGTAGAAACTTAAGTCCTCCTAGGTTTGACCTTAAGAAGTGAGGAGGCTAGGGTGTAGGAACTTCTAGGCCCTATCACCTCCTTTTTCTTGGATTTTTATGAATGAAAAGTACTTTTCACAATAAATAAGTATAAATATCTAGAGAGCTAGCACTTTAGGGCCCTAGGTTTTAAACTATTTATTAGATCAATTCAATAAAGCTAGGCAAATGAAAAGTAAGAAAGTTAGCACTTTAAGTTTCTTACTTCAAGCATTAATTAAAAAATGTAATTTCATAATCTTTTATGAGAAAACAAACCATTACCATAACCATTTACAATGACAAAGTAAAAATCTACTTACTTGCACCAGGAATAATCATGTAAAACCATGCAAGATTGCCACAAAGCTTCATAAAATTTGTCGAAGTGCCAAAAACAAGCCTTAAAAGAGTAGTTCCCTCCTTATTTCATCCAATAACCCTTAGTAGGGAGAAAATTTCAAACCTCCACTCTCCCAAGTGAGATTTATTATGAAAATGAATGTCACTTTATGTTTATTTATACCAAAATTGGACCTTTAATTATTTTAGGTCAAAATATGAGGATCAACCTGACCAATTTACTACAAAATTACATTTTTACCAAAGTAAATTCAATTAGCATCTAAATAGGCCTCCAAAAGTGATGGAATGCCCTCCTAGGATGGCGTTGGACCTCAAGTGTGGGATGTTAGGGAAAGGAGATGAAACATTGGGCCTCCAAAGGCCTTAAATTTTCCCACATGTGCTAATAGACTCATGAATGCCTCCAAGGTGACAACCCTAGATGAGAAGTGACATCTAGGGTTGAAAAGGTGACATCCAGGGCCTCCCAAGGCCAAGGTTCATGTGGGAGGAGCATGAGACCTTAGGTATAGGTCTTCCACAGTGCCTCCAAAGAAAATGCCCTTCCTTTATTTAGTGCAAGATTTCAATTTCTTTTTACCCCTGGATGGGGTTTCAACATCGATATGTGGGCTTTCAGCCCCCATGAAGGTTTGATCTAATCATTTTCTCATGTGTACCTATCCACCAGGAAAGGTCCTGTAGAAAAAATAAGAACGCCCTCCAAGGGTTCATAAGTCACAATGATCATAGCATGTAAATCACATCCAATAATTAAATTACCCAAACATGTGCATCAAACCCCCCTTAACCCCAAGAAAATGCTCAAAGACATTATGCAATTTGACAAGTTAGTTTTGGAGAGGGTCTTAGGGTGTCCTATTGGGATAACCTCTTTTAATTTTGGTGTGTTTCCCAGGTGGAATCTAGTCCAAGTCATGTAGGTGTATGATGTGGCATGGGTAAATATTTTGGCATTGGATGCATGTGATAACAGGGAAATGTAGAGTCTTACATGTGGGTGCCTTTATGGAGGGTGAGTTGCACCTTGTCATGGATGCAATTGTTTCCTATCCCATTCATTTCCTTTATTCTTAGCTTTATTTATTTTGATATTTTTCTCTTGCGCTTCAAGGGAATAGTTGAGGGCCACTATCCTGACTTGATGACGAGATATGACAATGTTATCCACAAACATTTCATGGAAATGAGAAGGATGTCTTGTAATGATACCCCCTTTCTCTTCGCTATGACACTAAGAGACACTACCCTAGATTAGTGACCATATGGGTCGTAATTTCATGCGACTACATGCCCATGGTCATAATAGATCGGCTCGTGATGAGACCTCCTATCCATCAACTAGTACCTTGAGTGTTTATGCTATCTTGTGGGTCCCATTTTATTACTAAGAATCTTTTCACTTCTTTCTCGGGGATCCCTGGGTGAATCATCTCGAAGGTTTCAAAATTGGATTTTAACTCTTTCCATCTACTTTTACCCTCTAGGCCTTTAGCCCCTTCTTCCCACGAGGTAAGGTACAACCCTTCATAGTGTAGGCAATCCCAATGCCCAAAAAGGAAAGGGGAGATGGAAGGAATAAATATGGAAAGTGGTAAGTATGGAGGGAATGAATGATGACTCTTCAAATATCCACCCAGTAGAAATCCATCCTAAAGGGAAATCAACTTACTAGGCCTCTGTGTCACCCTTCTGGGTTTGAACAAGGAAAATAGCATAATTTCCAAGAAAACGTCATGAAATGAAGAAGGATTCAAATACATGTTCAAGTCCTTCAAAAATCAGAGTGATACATATCATGATACCAAGACTGATTATCTCATGGAGCAAGACTCACTTCTATTTTAGGACTAGGCTAGTGTGTTGGATATTGTTGTTGGTGATATGTGGATTGCACTGAAGAAAAGAGGGGCCCTTCAGTGCAATGCTTAAGTCGTTCGGCTCTTAGTACTCCATGTCTAGGACCTGTGGGCCTCAATACGTGGTCTCATTAGTTATCCCTAGGATAGGGGATAACAAGGCTCACACTTTAAGACATACATATCTTTATGCACTAAGATACCTAGTCAAAAATCCAGTGTTGGGGAGGAGAATATGTAGATGGCTATTATTTTTTCAGGAATATGACTTTGAGGTAATTGTGACACCAGGGAAATTTAATTCAGGACCTGATTAATTATCATGCATACTATTAGGGGAAGATGCAAGTGATTTGGATGATAGTATGCCATGTGCACACTTATTTTCAGTAAATATGGTTGATGACTATTTTGCAAATATAGTATAGTTATCAAGCATAGGAGTAGCTCCAGCTAAGTTTACAATTGCGCAAAAGAAAAAAATAGTAGTGAAGGCAACAAGATATCAGTTGATAGCCATAAATTTGTACAAGTTAAGTGCATATGGTATTATGCGATGATGTGTATTGAAGCATGAAAGACATATGATATTGTCAGAGGAACATGAAGGAGTTGTAGGAGGCCATTATGTAGAAAAATCGAGAGCTCAGAATATTTTACACGTAGGACTATGGTATCCCACCTTCATAAGGATGATTTTTTTTTTCTCATACCTATGATGTATGCCGGAGACTTGGGAAGCCTCCGAAGAGAGATGAAATTTTGTTAGTACTGAAAGTGACATTACATGCTTTTGATAAATGGGTCATTGATTTTGTTGGACCGATTAATCCATGAACAAAGAATTCAGAAGCCATATACATCATTACTACGATAGATTACTTGACTAGATGGGATGAAGTTGAACCAGTCATAGAAACCCTAACATCATCGACACATTAAATAGAACAAGTTCAGAAAGCACACGAGAAAGCCTAGCACGACTAACACATTAAACAGAAGAAGTTCCATATAGGAGACTTAGTTTTTTTTTATGACAAGAAGCTTTTGTAGCACCTTGGAAAGTTTTAGATGCATAGGATAGGTCCATATGTGATCAGATTTGTAACAAAAGCAGGTGATGTTCAATTGGAAAAACTGAATGGGGAGGTTGTGGAAGGACTGTTTAACAGTAGTCGACCGAAACTGTATAGGGACAATCATGCTTCTGCACACTAGTATGAGTGCATAGTATGTGTACCATAGTATATGTATTATAGTTTATTATAGGAGAAAACAAAAAATAAAAGAAGAAAAGAAATAAAAGCATTTGAGTTAATAGACGAAGTTTGAAGTTATGCATAAGGTTTTGTTCAAACTAACGAAGGAGAGAAACCAGAAAATGTCACGGAGATGTAGAAAAGAGGAGGAAATAGTGTGTGGGAAGGAGGATGGACTTGCGACAGAAATATATGCAGAATGCAGGAAACACATTAAAGAATAAACATGATGGGACAAGCATTTAAGAGTAAACATGACAACGAGGTAGTGGAGCCACGTAATCATAAATGAAAAATGGTAAGAGGATTTTGATAGGATGGAAAATATAGCATATAATCACGGAATAATACAAAGTTAATGAAGAGTTCGGGAAAGAATTGAAGGTGCATGTAAGTGGATTAGACTCCAAATTCAGGTGTGAAGAAGAATATAAACAACTGGCAACAGGGTATAAATGGAGATGAAGGGTCGATAGGGAAAGATTATTGTTGTTCGATCATTTTAGAGAGATGGAATGAGATAAGAGAATTTAATAGAGTCGAGAAAGAAAGTTGCAGATGTGACTCAGTTACTGAGAACAATGGCGCCACTAAAGACAGGATAAGCCTCATCACAACAAAATAAACATCGCAATAAGCAAGCAACAACACAGAAAAATGTCTCAAGGACAGAAGAAGCAAATCCAAGTTTGGAAAACTTCTGTAGAACAAGAAGGTTGTGAGGTCATAAACAATGCAAAAGGAGAGAAAATAACCAGAGAAGGATCAAGAGGAAGAACAGGAACATGAGGACCAAGGGAAGAGAATTTCCTCCGCGGTAAGAACCTAGGTATTGAAACATTTATGATACTTGAGAAAAAAGAAAACCATCTACCCAAATTGAAGGAGAAAGCTAAAAAGGATATCGACACTTATTCGACTCAATTACTGCTCAAGAAGAATGTCTTAATTTATCATTACTACAAAGACAAAAGAGGAAATTTTGCAGCAACAAACACAAGCAAAAGAAAAGGTTGTGGCTACAAGAGAAATGTTCAAGAAGTTCAAGAAGGCTTGAAGTGGCTCAAGATGAGCCACTAGTTAGTGTTTAGGGCCTGCTTAAGAAGTACATTTTGGGAATCGTGTATGAGGAAAGTGTGTGACAAATCGTCTAAGGACCATCATGCACAGAATAAAGGAATACAATTAGCACATTTTCATGGGTCAGTGCATGCGAAAGAAGGAAGCTTGTTAGAAGTTGAAACCAAAGATACAAAGATACAAAGCTCTCCCTTATATAGCCACCGTGTATGCTAGGGGCATCCATGCTTCTAAAATCTTAGAGCAGTTTCTTTCTCAATATAATCAGCATATCAAAGCCATTAGAAACATGTAGGGTTCTCTGAGATTGATGGTATTATACCATCCCGAGGATAAATTTACTAGCTTCTTGTCTTCTTTTCACCAGGATGCCAGCAATTGACTGGTGTTGTGTTTTTCATGAAAATTGACAACAAAATTAGTGTTTATCTTGACCTTAGGTTCTATGAGTTTGCAGTATTTTTTTGATTTCCACCAGTAGAAAAACACCCACACGCTACCCTTCCACGTTATTTATTAAACATTTGTCGACATCGGTGTGGTTAATTATCCACTCTATAGTTTATATACAAGGTAAGAAAAGGGTCTTGGAGGCTACCATATACAACAATGACAATTTGATATTTTGAAAAAAATGGCCATCTAAGGTCCTAACCTCTTGGATCATTATGGGACATAAATTATGGAAAATCATCATGATGTATCTTATTATATAAGTCATGCGAGGAGAGAAGAGGTACCTTGGATGCGGTGTTGGAGTCAGTGTCCCTATGTAGCGATGGCAGAGTTGGAGGTTTCTTTTGCGGCATCTGAATTACTGGTTCTACTTTGAGTGTGGATTCCAATGCTTCCCCAACATTTAGACTCAAAGCTTCATCAACCAACACATTTTTTCTCTTTGGGGTTTTCAGCAATTGATGGGTCATTGGTTGACAGGGAGGCATTTTCTCTAGAACAAACAATGTCATTACATTCATGAATTATCAACAATTGTGAGAAATACAACTTATAAGCCGAAAATTGACAATACCTAAGTGTTGGAATAAGATTTATCTTATTGATCTTTAGTGCTTATCAGTGTCAGCAAGGCCACTTGAATTTGGCAACAATTGACTTAGATGGGAGAAATGTCTAGTTCTTGGGAAATTCTTGGTTGACCGAAAGCTCCCAACAACTCGATGAAAGATAATGTCACTAAAAGAAAAAAGTTGGAGTCCTTATACCTTATTCTCACGAGTCCAATACAATATTAAACACCAACGAATACATTGAAATATCTTTGTATCTTTGGGCTTAAATGCATCGCCCACGCCATGCTGTGAAATCAATGTATTACGTTGATCGGCGATGCGAAGGGGCCATTGTTTTAGTTCATCCGCAATTTCAAATTATGACAATTTGATGTGTAATGATAGTTACAATCGAAGTTCGGGGTGTTCATTTTCTTATGGTCCAAATGTTCTACATTAAATTTTATCTGTTGATCCTAACGATAATGTGTCTTAAAAACTCCTTTTGTGTTATTTTATCGTGGCACGTTTTTTGAGATGCTTTCGTGGTGTGTGAATTACGCAACATGAATTTCAAGAGCTCCCTAAGCTAATGTGGCATCTCCAGATAGGTCCAAATAAAGGGATATGCCTAGGCACCGAAACAATATTGTTTTAAAATCCTAAGTGATCGAGTGGTTTATCGCTTATATTTTTATGTCCTAGATCAATTTTGATAATATGGACGAACCAGATTGAAACTCCTCCGTGGATAAAAACTATTTATTGACAAATTTTCTTGTGTTTCGAGAAACGGTGATCCTAGGATTCCGGTCCATCGATGTCGATGAGCTATCGATAATTGGCGAGTAGGAGAGGCTTCTAGAAATTATTTCCACTGGGCACATTCCTTGCCGATGAACGATGTAACATCGATGTCATTCAAGGGCCTACTCCATAGTCCCTTCAAACTATATGACTCACTGATGATCAATGGGTCCCATTGGCGTTGGTGAGTTTATCTTTCCTGCACCCCGATGAACTCGTAAACCGCATGTGATGATGTGGAAAGGGACATGGCTTATGTTGATGTGGCTAGGTAGGGTTAGCTTGATGATGTGGCATATGAGGTGGAATTATTAACATCCACGTGGTATATGACATGTCAAGTGGAGTGGTGGGTGATGGACAATGTTGACATGACCTCTCATCACGTCGGAATCAGGTGAATCTCAATCTAAGGAATCAACGGTCAGGATTAGTTTATGGTTAAAATCAGACAGTCACAATTGATATGATAAGTTCACTCATCAACTTTGGGTCATAGCTTTCCTTTGGATTTTTCGCAACAGTCCACAATGGGGGTCGATGACCGAAGAACATCGACGATCAACGAATTTTCCTATCTATCACGCAATTTTCATAAAGAAATGGTCCATGCTTGATTAACACATCGACACTTTGTAGAAAGTGTCTGTCGTGCATCAGGGAAGTTAGGAAATGTAAAGGATTTTCTAATGATCTTAAAAAATACCATGTCTTGAATCCCTTTTGCTCAGGATCGAAACTATCTCGACCTTTCTCCCTTCTAGTGACGATTTACCTTCAACTGGGACTTAACAAAAAATGAGCAGAAACCAAGAGGAAAATAAGTCATAACCATGCAAAATCAAAATCCAAGTATGAAAGTGAAGTAACGTTGTACCCCAAAATTCAAGAAATTTTGAGGGTGTGTTGAGTGCTCAATAGATMTCCAAAGCCTTGCTATCACTAATCAACTACATGTGGACTAGGATTTATGGTGGAGAGTCATGTACCATGTTAGAATTTTGAGGGATCTATGGAAATCCCTAATGAATCATAACTAATATAAATTGTCTTGTTTTATTACTACTAAGAATCTATCTAGTTTATTAGTTTGATGCCTTTGTCATAGTTATTGTTGGTTATGATCAATAATATCCTTGCTTTTGGAAGGTAAATGTTATGGCCAACTTGACCTAGAATCAATGGACTAGTGACCTATTTTTTTGTTTCTTATATGGTTTCCCTACTAAATACCAAAATCCATATATTCTTCCTATTTAATACAAATTTCTACTCTAGTTCACAAAAAGAAAAATGTTATTAATATTGATTTTAAGAAAAGTAAAATTAATTTAGAATAAAACATTTTATTATCAACTAACTCAAAAGCAAAATTGAACTTTTAATACAACATTGTTATTAATATTGAATTTTTACATTAAAATAAAATTAATTTAAATTAAACTATTAATACAACATTGTTATTTTTTGTTTGTTAATTTGTGCGGGACCTGTTGGCTACACGATTAACCTGTGGCTTGAGAAGTCGCGACTTAGAGGCATCTAAGCCGTCAAAATCACTCAGGGATCGCACCTGGCCTGAGCCACACCAACCCTTAACATGGTTGGATTTTTTGTCTCCGCAGGTTTCAAACCGATGACTTTAACAACATGGAGTGGCTTAACAACACACTCAGTCACCGACTGTCCTACACCTCGGGGATTGAAAAGTTGAAGGACATGGAGGTGGGCTTTGATCCACTTATGTGTGCACGGGTCACGATACCATTTATTATAGTATCTCTGGGTGCAACCACACGTTCAACCACTACCTCAAGGTGTCCCTATATCCCCATGGCTCCAGGTAAAGCCCTCACGAAAATTGAACCTTGCCCAATGGTGAAAAACTCCTCGCTTTCCACCATTAGATCCAACCCCTTTGGGCTAATACAACATTGTTATTAATATTAAAGTAAAATTAATTTAAATTTGAACATTTTATTTCGATGAGCTATAAAAACAAATATTATATTCTTAATACAACATTGTAAAGTATAATTTAATCCTATTATTACATATTGTGTGCTAATTTTTCCGAATAAAATAATATGCTACTTTTCCTTAATAAAGCACATATATTAATTTAATTTGGCATGGATGTGTAGAAACAAATCCAATTGCTGGTTGAGCAATTGCTTCCAATTCATCACATATCATGCCATAGGGTTTCTTATACGTGTTCTCCCATATAATACTAAACTATTTGTGGACCGAAAATTATGAAACAAGTCAACTTAGGCCCATTCCTAGAAAGATGTTCCTCGCGCACATCACATTTAGAAAATAAGAAGCCATGAAAAGGAGGGCACTTCTCCCAATTTTGGTTTTAGCTCTTGCTATATTGTTTCAAAATGATGGCACCTATTTGAAAACACTCTCTGATATAGCCACCGTGTATTTTAGGGGAATCCATGCTTTTGAAAACTTAGAGTGAGTAGTCTCAACTTAGAGTAGTCTCTTTTTCAATATAATCGGTATATCAAAGCCATTAGAAACATGTAGGGTTCTTCATTAGAAACATGTAGGGTTCTCTTATATTGATGGTATTATACCATCCTAGGGATAAATTTACGAGCTTATTTCCACCAAGATGCCAACAATTGATTGGTGTTGTGCTTTTCATAAAATTTGTCCACGAAATAGGTGTTTAACCTAACCTTAGGTTCTATGATTTTGTAGTATTTGTTAATTCCACCAGTAGAAAAACACCCACACACTAGCCTTCCACATTATTTATTAAACATTTATAGACATCGGTGTGGTTAATTATCCACTCCAGAATTTATATACAAAGAAAGATAGGGGTCATGGAGGCTACCATGTACAACAATGAAAGTTTGATATTTTGAAAAACTTGGACATCTAAGGTTCTAACCTCTGGACATAAATTCTAAAAAATCAGCATGATGTGTCTTATTATATAAGTCATGCGAGGAGGGAAGAGGTACCTTGGATGCAGTGTTGGAATCAGTGTCCCTGTGTAGTGGTRATGAAGCTGGAGGTATCTTCTGCGGCATCTGAATTCCTGGTTCTTATTTGAGCATTGGTTTCAATTCTTCCCCAGCATTCAGACTCGAAGCTTCACCAACCAACACATTCTTTCTCTTTGGTMTTTTCCGCGATTGATGGGTTATCGGTTGACGGGGAGSAATTTTCACTGCAACAAAGAGTGTCATTAGATTCATGAATTATCAACCATTGCGAGAAATACAACTACTTATAAGACAAAAATTGACAATACCTAAGCGCTGGAACAAAATTTAGCTTTAGTGTTTACCAGTCTCAGCAAGGCCACTCGAATTTGACAACAACTGACTTAGATGGGAGAAATGTCTAGTTCTTGGGAAATTCTTGGTTTAAAGAAAGATCCCAACAACTCGATGAAAGATAATGTCACTAAAAGAAACAAGATGGAGTCCTTATACCTTATTCTCGCAAGTCCCATCCAACATTAAACACCAACGAATACAATGAAATCTCTTTGGATCTTTGGGCTTAAATTTGTCGTCTGCACCATGTTGTGAAATCAATGTATTACGTTGATTGGCGATGCGAAGGGGCCATTGTTTTAGTTCATCTGTGATTTCAAAATTCTGACAAGTTGATGTGCAATGACAGTTACGATCAGAGTTCGGGGTGCATGTTTTCTTATGGTCCAAATTTTCTACATTAAAGTTTATCCGTTGATCCCAACCCCGGTGTGTGTTGAAAACTCCTTTTGTGTTATTTTATCCTGGCACGTTTTTTGAGATGCTGACGTGGTATGTGCATTATGCAACGTGAATTTTGAGAGATTCCTAAGATGATGTGGCATGTTCAGATAGGTCGAAATAAAGGGATATTCATAGGCACCGAAACAATTTTGGCTTAAAATCCTAAGTGATCGAGTGGTTTATCGCTTGTATTTTCTACAGGCTATATCAATTTCGAACGTAATATGGACGGTACAGATTGAAACTCCTCCATGGCGAAAAACCAGTTATTGGCAAATTTGCTTGTGTTTCAAGAAAGGGTGATCCTGGGGTTCTGGTCAGTCGATGTCAACGAGCTATCGATAATTGGCGAGCAGGAGAGGCTTCTAGAAATTATTTCCACCAGGTGGGTTCCTCGTCGATGGCCGATGTAACATCGACGTCATTCAAGGGCATGTTACTTAGTCCCTTTTAACTATATGAATCGCTGACGATCAATGGGTCCCATCGGCGTTGGTGAGTTTCTCTTTCCCGCACCCCGATGAACTCGTAGACCACATGTGATGATGTGGAAGGTGACATGGCTTATGCTGACATGGCGAGGCATGGTTATTTTGATGATGTGGCAGATGAGGTGGAAGTATGAACATCCACGTGGTAGATGACATGTCAAGTGGCGTCGTGGGTGATGGAAAATGCTGATGTGACCTCTCACCAGGTCGGAGTCAGGGGAATCTCAGTCTAAGTAATCAATGATCGGGATTATTTTCTGGTTAAAATAAAACAGTCAAAATTGTTGTGATAAGTACGCAACATTCCACACTGGGGGTCGATGGATGAACATCGAGGATTGACGAATTTTCCTATCTATCACGCAATTCTCATAAAGAAATGGTCGATTCCTGATTAACACATCGATATGTCATGCATCGAGGAAGTTAGGAAATGTAAAGGATTTTCTAATGATCTTAAAAAATACCATGTTGTGAATCTCTTTTTCTCAGAATCATAATTATCTCAACTTTTCTCCCTTCTAGTGATGATTTACCTTTAACTGGGACTTAACCAAAAATGCGTAGAAATCAAGAGGAATTCTTAAAATAAATCATAATCTTGCAAAATCAAAGTCCAAGGATGAAAGTGAAGTAAAGTGGTACCCCAAAATTCAGGAAATTTTGAGAGTGTGTTGAGTGCTCAACAGATTCCCAGAGCCTTGCTAGCACTAATCAACTACATGTGGACTAGACTTTATGGTGGAAAGTCATGTAACATGTTAGAGTTTTGAGGGATCCATGGAAATCCCTAATGAAGCACAATTAGTGTAAATTGTCTTGTTTTATTACTACTAGGAATCTCGTTTTGTTAGTTTGATGGCTTTTTCATAGTTATTGTTGGTTATGATAAATAATATCCTTGTTTTTGGAAGGTAAATGTTATGGCCAACTTGACCTAGAATTGATGGACTGGTGACCTATTTTTTATGTGTCTTATGTGGTTTTCCTATTCTTCCTATTTAATACAAATTTGTACTCTAACTCACAAAAAGAAAAATGTTATTAATATTGATTTTAAGAAAACTAAATTTAATTTAGAATAAAACATTTTATTATCAACTAGGTCAAAAGAAAAATTTAACTCTTAATACAACATTGTTATTAATATTGAATTTTTACATTAAAATAAAATTAACATTGTTATTAATATTGAATTTTTACATTAAAATAAAATTAATTTAGATTTGAACATTTTATATTAATTTAAATTTGAACATTTTATTTTGATGAGCTATGAAAATAAATATTGTAGTCTAAATACAACATTGTAAAGTATGATTTAATCCTATCATTACATATGTTGTGATAATTTTTCTTAATAAAATAATATGCTACTTTTCTTTAATAAAACACATATATTAATTTAATTTGGCATGGATGTGTAGAAACAAATCCAATTGCTTCGAATGCTTGAGTAAATAAACATTTAATAATCCCATTCTGAATTCATGTGTTTGTAATGTGCATGCCCCTTTAAGTGCAGGGGAAGTAGTGGTGGTGACCAAATATAGATAAATGTTACCTATTGAAGGACCACATCACAATGTTGAGGCTTATGTTCGAGCGTTGCAGGCAACTTCAGATTTTGGAGAGAAAATGTAAGTATTTATTAGCAACAATTACATTAATTAAAAAGTGGTTGATATGTTGATCGATGTCATTTTTCACATTTTCAATTAATATCAACCACTTTTTACTTAATGTAATTGTTGCTAGTTTACGACAAACATGCCATGGGAACAACAACTAATATATTAATATCTATATAATAATAATGTATTAATTAATTATTAATGTATTAATATATTATTAATTATTGTATTATTTAATTAATATATTAATATATTAAATAAATAATATTTTATTAAAAATCTATTACTTAATATTGTTAAAGTATAAGTACATTCATATATGATTTCTAAATTACTAACTTAATGTATTAATTACTAAATTAAAACATTAATGTATTAAGTTAAATTACTTAATATATTAAATTATTACTAATATAATTGAACATAATTAAGTTATAATTTAATATAATTAAGTTATTGTTTAATTTAAATTAAGTTGTATTAAGTAATTACTTATTACATAATATATTAATTAATTATAATTAAGTTATTACTTTATTTAAATTAAATTACTAACTTGATTATATTAAGTTATAACTTAATTATAATTATTAAATATATTAAGTAATATAAGTAAGTTATTACTCACTTAATTTAAACTATTTAATATATTAAGTTATTACTTAATATAACTTAATTTATTACTTAATGTATTAATTTATTACTTAATGTATTAATGTATTAATTTAAATTACTAACTTAATGTATTAATTAAAGTATTAATTATCTAAATTAATTAATGATAATACATTAATATAATGTCTAAATTAAAACATTAATACAATAATATATAATATATATTGTAATGTATTAATATAATGTCTAAATTAAAGTATTAAAGTATTAATATATATTGTAATGTATAAATGTATTAATTAATTAGTAATGTATTAATTAATTAATTAATATTATAAATAGAATACATTAATAAAACACTAATACATTAAAAAAATATTAAAGTATTCAAAATATATTAAAGTATTACATTATTTAAAGTAATAATAAGTCAATAAAATATTTATACTCCATTAAGGTAATACATAAATAAAATATTAATACATTAATAAAGTAATGTAACATTAATAATAATGTAGTACTACATTATACAAATAATACCTTATAATAATGTATTAACTTATTATTATAATGTTGGAATATATCATAATTAATATATTTATACATTATACATTATTTTTTTTTTTTTGTAAGTAAGGAAGATATATTATATATAAGGTGCCTGCTAAAGCATAGCATGTCTCCAAAAAACAGTATACAACTGGCTGAAAATTTTGGACTGCCCCAACAGAGGGGAAACCAGTCCAGTCAGCCCCCAGTCATATGTCTTAGATAGTAGCTGATACATCTAAAATCCATAAGGTCCAGACTATGAGCCAATTATTCTGAAAGTCTAAGAAGGGGGAAGCATAACAAGAGAAACTAAACACTTGTCGAAAAGCCCAACCACGTGTCACGGAGTTCTGCTGCCCACGGTTCTGCATCAGTGTTGCTCGGCTGCTCGTTCCCGAATTGCTCCTTGGTCACCTCGCGCTCTTTGTTCTCCACTGGGTCGCTGTGTTCCGCTGGTCGCTTCCTCGTCGCTACCTGGCGCAGCACGCCTTCCATGTCAGCATCCTGTGCCTCCCCCATGGGAGTGCCAGAGGGGTCCGGTGAGAACTCTGAGTGCATAGCCGAGAGGGTATGCAAGAAGGAGGCCACATTGTCCTCGGTGGCTTGTAATCGAAACTTGAAGTCCGCCACCTCCCTTCGTAGCTCAAAAACAAGATCATACAAGATGCCCAAGCATTCTCGAAAGTGCTCGCCAGCAGGTTGGGTCGCAGAGTGGAGAATTAGTCGCTTGGACTCCGCAAATGCTGATGGTACACTTCGCCAAGTGCTCGAGGATGCAGGGAAGGACATGGTCGTGATGAATTGCATACGGGGATCCTCAGGACAGCGCTGGGAAGGAGGCAGCGCTCGCGGGAGGGTGGCCATGGAGTGTAGAAGCTGAGATGGTTTCGGAGGCGGAGTGATTGCAGAGCGACGGCGA
>JASDQU010109615.1:54799-77539 GCA_032191745.1 Picea mariana | reverse complement strand
CATGTGGTCATGATGTAATCAATTTTTTGAGTTGATCTCATGTAAGCCTAGTTGAGAAAGGGGGGGAGGGGGGACACGGAATATAACCAGAAAAATGTCCAGCTAATGAGGTCTTAATATGAGAACATGTGGTCATGATGTAATCAATTTTTTGAGTTAATCTCATGTAAGCCTAGTTGAGACTTGTAATCAAATATTTAGATCAACAGGTTAACATATTTTGTAAGCATATAGAGGCATTGTCAAATGTAAAGTTGTAATGGTTAGATAAAATATAATTATTCCCTATAATAACTAGCAATAAATGTAGTAGATGAAATCTTAACTAAAACTTTCATGACAATTCTGTGTAGAAGATTCTCAATATTTCTCCAGCACCTTTCGGAGAAAAGAAGCCATGCATAAATAAACATGTTTGGTAAATGAATTTGTGTAGACAAGTTTTTAGTTATCATACTTAAGAAATGAGAATGTAAACTGACTCCCAACACCTGGAGACTGGGGAAGCAAAGCCAAGCTTCGTTCAAATTAATCAATGAGAATTACAAATATATATATGTGATGACATTCAGTTTGAACCGAATTCAAACGGTTGGAAACAAACTCAACTAATCTCTGCAAATAATCTCCATTACTTTTCTAAGTCTCCCCTTTAATGGAGAAAGGATTGACATCCACACCTAACATCCCCTAAATAGTTCAAATTTGATCTTCCCAAGAGGCTTAGTGAAAATATCAGCAACATTTTCACTAGTATTACAATACATTAAAGTAATGTCATTAGACTGCATCTTTTCTCGAACAAAATGGAATTGAGTATCAACATGATTTGTCCTTGAATGGTAAACTGGATTATTTTCCAACTTGATTGAGCTTTGGTTATCACATTTGATTATCGTAGTTTTCCTTTGTTCTTCTCCAACATCTTGAAGTAGTATTCTCAACCAAACAACTTCACAAGTTGTTGCACACAACGCTTTATATTCTGCCTCAATGGATGACAAAGATACAATAGGTTGATTCTTACTGCTCCATGAAACAATATCAGATCCAATGCCAAAGGCATAACTTGTAATAGATCTTCGATCATCCAGATTGCCAAACCAGTCTGAATATGAGTAACCTGTCAGCTCAACATTGAATGAATCAGTATATTTAATACCATAATCGATTGTGCCTTTGAGATACATGAGTACCCCTTTCACTGTATTCCAATGACTTTCTAGAGGTTTAGCCATAAACTGACTTAACACACTAACAAAATATGCTATGTCAGGTCTGGTTGTAGTGAGATGGTTCAGGCTTCCCACCATCTGTCTATACACTATATCATTTACCTCCTTCGAACCATCATCACAATAAAGTTTTGTGTTCTACTGCATTTGAACATACAAAACTTTACATTGATCCATTTTAAACTTCTTAAGTACTTCTCTGACATATTTACCTTGAGACACAAAGATTTGACCAACATTTCTCCAAACTTCAAGACCTAGGCAGTAATTTAACTCACCAAGATCTTTCATTTCAAATACATCTGACATCTTCTTCTTAATTCCACTAATCAATTTTTCTGAATTTCCTATAATAATTAAATCATCAACATATAAGGAAATCAATACAACATGCCCATTTTCATCAAACTTGGTATACAAATTCAAATCACTTTTTCTCCTCATAAAACCTTGCTAAATAAAGAAGGAATCTATCTTCTCATACCATGACCTAGGTGTTTGTTTCATTCAATACAATGTTTTCTTTAATTTACATACTAAATGTTCCTTAACACTTTTCACAAACCACTCTCGTTGAGTAAGGTAAACCTACTCCTTTAACTCACCATTCAGGGAAGAAGACTTTACATATAATTGGTGAAGCTTCCAATGGTGTTTTATAGCTAGTGCAATTAACATGCTTATAGTGTTTAATTTAGCTTCCTAGACTCGACCAATAGTATTCCTGATTGGAAGAGTACTTCGACATATTGCTTCAGTCTAGGCTCCAGTATGGTTTCATGGAGCAGCAGGAAGTAGTTGTGTGTAGCACTCAGTACGAATGAGGAAGAGTATGTGGAAGCATGTGCAACAAGGCGCGAAACAATGTGGCTTCGAAAATTGATGACTATTGGATTGAATTTGACTTGTAGGTAAGACCTACAAGAAGATGATGACGAGACTTGTTCTGGAGGACAAGTGATGAAGTCAACAAGTTGAAGATTTAGTTGATATTATGTGCTCGAGAGGGAGCCAGATAGTCAATTCCAGAGGGGTTTCATAGGGCGTGGAGAAGAGTGCGTTGGAACTAGCGATCTGTTGGAATGACTACAACGATCCCAGGCAGATCATAATGAAGGCTCTCAATGATCCTTCTCTAGCAATCGATCCTTCTCGTGGTTTACAAATAATGATCCAACCACAACGACACCCAACGAGCCAGTCTATAGCACCCAAACGATCCTTCTCTTCCACGCAGGTGCTCCACACCAGATGCTCAACTCCACACAAATTATCCTCTCCACTCTCAATGCCACGCAGATTCTACCAACAATCCGCCTCTGTGATCTGCCTCTCTAGGATGGTCAACAACAATCTGCTTCCAACCGGATTTGATACCAACTTAATAAATGAGAATGTAAACTGAATCCCAACACCTGGAGACTGGGGAAGAAAAGCCAAGCTTCGTTCAAATTAATCAATGAGAATTACAAATATATATGTGATGACATTTAATTTGAACCGGTTTAAAATGGTTGAAAACGAACTCAACTAATCTCTGCAACTAATCTCCATTAGTTTTCTAAGTCTCATTTGGTTTGATCTTCATGTGCGATGAGAAATTGCTCTTCTCCTCGTGTCTTTGTCATGGAGGACTAATGTGCACGGTGAACAATGTATGGTCAAATTTGATGTGCAGATATTTAAATAAAAAATAAATAAGTATAAATCCATTTTAAACCACTACCTATCAAGCATTAAAACTATCATATAAACATGATAATATTTAAATAAAGATTAAATAAGTATAAATCCATTTTAAATCCCTATCTATCAAGCATTAAAAGTATTAAATTTATTGATAAAATAGTTATATCTTAAAATTTATTTATAAATCAGCTTGACAAATTTGGATTTAAAATAAATTTTGATAAATTTAAATTTAAAATAGATTTATATTGGTATGTTGGGTAATATATGAGCATGGAGAACCAACAAACATGATAATATTTAAATAAAAATTAAATAAGTGTAAATCCATTTTAAACTTCTATCTATTAAGCATTTATCTATTAAAAATTAAAAGTATTAAATTTATTGATAAAATAGTTATCTCTTAAAATTTATTTATAAATCATCTTGATAAATTTGGATTTAAAATAAATTTCGATAAATTTGAATTTAAAATAGATTTTTATTGGTACGCTGGCTAATATATGAGCATGGAGAACCAATACATAGTGTGCCTTATCCAGCCCTGTGCGAAGGGTATTTTTTATCTAAAGTTCATCCCCTAACATGAAAAAGGCAATGCCATTAGTAACGGCCCTGGTTTGTGGGGAGGGTTGGCTACATAGAGTTGACTTAAAATTTGAGACAGTCCTGTGCCAAGGGTTTTTTTTTTTATCTGGGAAATCATCTCCTAAGAGTCGATGCACTTAGTACGGAACCTGGTTTATGGGGGGCTACTTCCACTTCACTTGGAATCTACAAGCTGATTTGAGCAAAGTTATTACAGTTAAAAAAAATGTTAGATTGTAACTGTTGCATCTTGACAAAGATATTGGATTAGGAACACATTCCATTACATTGTAAGGTTCATTTTGAGAATAACACTTAACTGCATCTTTCCAGAGGCTAAAACATTTGTCCCAATTTGATTCTCACATAAAGAATGACAAAAAAAAATCCCGATTCAGAACAAAGTTTCCAGATCCATCTTTTGGGGAGACTGGATTTTCTCGCAGAACTGAGGAAAATGCAGCAAACATTGATACATGGAAAATCAGTCGAGCCTCTTTGCAGTGACTGACCCCCTCATTTTGTGATCCGATCGAGGAGATGTTGGGGCAAGGAAAAAGAGCCTCTTTCCACAGAGAATGATGAAAGGCTATCGGATTTGATGAAAGGGTCAACCAACTTTGGAGCCCATAGATAAAGGGTACATGTAGATTAACTTTATTTTATTTTTTTCTAAATTCGCAAGGCTATATGAATCTCCCATTAGTGAAAAATAAAATTATGCCCCTGCATGAAGATTAGAAGTCAGCCAAATCACCTTGAGGTAGCCTGAAATGATGATGCTATGAGTTTTGCAAGGTTATTGTAGGTACAAGTTTTGATACAGCTTATCTGCATTCAATCATTCTCGTACTACCCAAATTGCACCATGCAGGTTTGCATGTACTATTTGTACTATTTGTTGGGTAGCGGAAGAAAAATAAAGTTGAGCTAGATTAAACATGCATCAAACCAAGAACAATAAGCACACAATTGATACAATGATTATGTGAAAACTCAAATCAGGAAAAAAAACCGCGGGCAATGATTATCGGTCTTCTTCTATTCAAGGGAGAATTACAGTAGCCAACCTAGGCATACAACCATCCTCTCCTCACACAATGTACTCGCTTGCACTCGCATTCATATTGCACTCACATTGTCATCTACCTCTATGGGTATGCTCATATATATAACATCTATCACTCAGTTACACAGAGTTATCATGAATAGATAACATAGTTACACAAACAGTTCTTAAGTAGATTGCATGCACTCACATGTGCATGTAACATGATCGTGAGGTGGAGGATATATTCAAACCATTCTTAAAGGAGTGAGTGGGTAATTAAAACGGATGCCATATACAATTTTTTTTATGGGGAAGATATGAATATTATGGTGTTTAAGAGTTAAATTTTTGTGGTTTTGGTAAAAGGTTTTATTAAGGTATAAAATATTTATTAAATATTTTTAAAAATTTTTAATCATTAGTTTTAAGTTTAACTTTGAGCTATAAGTTTATTTTTTATATAAAAAGCTCAGTTTTATAAGTAGAAGTTTTGGAGTTTTGCTTGTGCTAATGGTGAGAGTGCAGAGTTCCAAGTTTGAGGTGGAGAAATTCAGTGGTAAGAATAGCTTTGCGCTATGGAAGCTTAATATGTGGGATCTGTTTGTGCAACAAGGATTGCAAAAGGCGTTGGTTGGAAAGACAAAGAAATCAACAAGCATGACAGACGAGGATTGAGAGGATCTCGATGTAAGAGCCCTCGATAATATTTGTTTGTGTCTGGAAGATGAGGTATTGTTTAACATCGCTGAAGAGGAGACAACAACATGTTTCTGGACCAAACTAGAGAGTTTGTATATGACAAAGAACTTGTCAAACAAAATTTTCCTAAAGAGGAACTGTACAGCTTGCAGATGAAAGAAGGTACGAAAATTGTTGATCATTTGAATGTTTTCAATACTCTTATTTGTCAATTAACTACTATGGAAGTAAAGTTTGAAGATGAGGACAAGGCGGTTACCCTCTTGTGTTCGTTGCCTGAGTCTTGGGATTATCTGGTCACAACTACGTGGTTTAACACAATAGATACCATTGATTATGACATTGTTGTGGGAGATTTGTTGTCTGAGGGGATGAGGAGAAGATCCAGTAAGGAAACCTCAATAGCAGAAGCAATGGTGGTCAGAGGTCAATATTCAGAAGGAGGGAAAGATCAGAAAGGTACAACCATGTCTAAGTCAAAAGACAATAAAGGTAAGGAAAAATGTTGGTTTTGTGGCAAATCTAAGTATCTCAAGAAGGATTGTTGGAAAAGAGAACAAGAATCCAAAGAGGACTCCATAATAGAAGCAAATTCATGAACAACTATGGTTGATGAAGTTTTTTCTGTCTGGTGTGTCTCTCCATCCGTGTTTGCATATAAAGTGTAGGGCGGTGATGGTTGAGTCACCGTGAAATAATTAAAAAAAAATAGTAATTGTATTTACTTTTGAGTTGCGTAAATTATTGATTGCATGTAAATGGGGATATGTCTATAAGACCTAGATAGGCATGCATACCCTGGTTTATCAGGTCACCTATGAAAATTCTAGATGTAAATTTAAGTAGATTGAATATGTGGGGGGCGCATGTATGTTAAATTTGTTGTTTAGGTCAAAGTAGGTGGTTTTTTCGGGTCCATGTGTTTTGGGTATCCCGTGGTATTGTTTCCATGGATTTCATGTAATGAAGCCTATAAAAGGCTTGGTGAAGTCCATTGTAAATAGGCCTAGAGGTAAGCGATGAAGGCTTACTTGGCCGGTTTGGACGGATTTGGACGAATTTGGTTTGATCTTCATGTGTGATGAGAAATAACTCTTTTCCTCATGTCTTTGTCACGGAGGACTAATGTGCACGGTGAACAATGTATGGTCAAATTTAATTTGCAGATATTTAAATAAAAAGTAAATAAATATAAATCCATTTTAAACCACTACTTATTAAGCATTAAAACTATCATATAAACATGATAATATTTAAATAAAGATTAAATAAGTGTAAATCCATTTTAAATCCCTATCTATCAAGCATTAAAAATATTAAATTTATTGATAAAATAGTTATATCTTAAAATTTATTTATAAATCAGCTTGACAAATTTGGATTTAAAATAAATTTTGATAAATTTGAATTTAAAATAGATTTATATTGGTATGTTGGGTAATATATGAGCATGGAGAACCAATAAACATGATAATATTTAAATAAAGATTAAATAAGTGTAAATCCATTTTAAACCTCTATCTATTATTAAAAATATTAAATTTATTGATAAAATAGTTATCTTTTAAAATTTATTTATAAATCATCTTGATAAATTTGGATTTAAAATAAATTTTGATAAATTTGGATTTAAAATAGATTTATATTGGTGCGATGAGAACCATAATGACTATTTATCTCTGTTTTAGCATGAGAACCATAAATACTATTAACATAGAGATCACATGACTTATTAACATGTGTACCATAATAGTTATATGGTGCGATCACCCTTACTGATGTAATGAGGGTCCTAAGGGCCCATTAGAGTTAATAATATGGTAGATATGGTGGTCATGGAATGTAATGTGGGATAGGTCTACTATGTTTGTCCTTATAAAATGATGTCCACTAGATACTTATTATTCAATCAATGTAATATAGCCAAATGATTAATGTAAGGCCTCTTATCACTAAAACTTGCACCCACTAGTGCAAATCCCTCACAAGCCACTCAACTTGAGTGTAACTCAAAATAAACTCAAAAGAGTTTCCACTAATATAACCCAACACAAGAGAGGATTCCCTAGTAGCAATTAGGTTCCCTGAGGTAAAAAAAAAATTCTAAAGTTATATATGTTACTACCCAATTAAAACCAACTTTGAAGGATAATAGATCTAAGTATCAAATTCATTAATCAAGGTAAATTCCATATTTGAGTTTAGAGTTCATTCAAGAAATTTTGGGGGGTTTATTAGAGTGCCTTATGTGTATTTAACTCCCACAAATTATAAATATGAAATTTAATAAATTGATGCTATAAAACTTATCTTTAAATTGAATTAATGTGACCCATAAGCAATTAATTACAACAATAAGTTTCAGCCCTTAAAACTTATATGAAATAATATTTTTCCAAGGCTAAACAAAGAGTAAATTTTAATTTAAATTTAAAGAAACTTACTAATCTGAAAATTAATTTCATAAAAAAAAAACTAAAAACAAATCAACTCATCCTTATTTAATGCAGAAATTTGGGGCTGCAAAAATAATTTTCCAAAAAAACGATTTCCAACATAAAATAGTGAAAAATCCACCAAGAGGGATAAAAACTAAGGTTTAAGATGAAAAAATTTCATATCTACTTAAATAGAAAATGGAAAAAAAATAATTTTGATTCAAATTCTGGCTAGAATGTGAATAGACTAGTTCTTTGTTTATGATTGGGAATATGAGGTCAACCAAGGCTCTCTTTGAGAAGTTGTAGGTGGACTAAAACAATAGTTAGGGTTGGAAGACCTCAAACCCTACAAAATTGCATTAGTAGCCTAGACAAATTTCAAGATTGTCAAAGGAAAACCTTCACTCAACATTTTGCAAATAGACTTGAGAGGGGATCTATCAAGAGAAAAAGAAGAGGGAATACAATCAACATTTGAGAATTATTACCACACTTAATACATTTCAAAATAAATATCACAAGATTTAAAGAGAAGGAACTTACTTATCAAATCGACATACAACACCATTGACTCATTGGAATCCAACCATTTCCATAAGAATCCACATAGAAAAAATATCCAAGAGAGTGGTCTAATTAACCATCTATAGCATGAACCAAAAAGTAGACAAAGAGTTTTCTCTACAAGATTCTACCAAAGTTTACAATGAGGTGATTCTCTTATATAGGAAAGATATTTAACATCCCCCAATGTGCAATGACCTCCATAAATCATGCAAGTGACCCATATCAATAATCCAAAGCTCTATCATAGGCCCCAATGCAAATCACAATGCCTTAGGCATGCGTCACAATTCCCAATGCAATTGATGCAACTCCTAGTGCAATATCCAACTCATAATGCAGTGTCACAATGCCCAAGGTAAATATCACAAATCCTAATGTAAAAGTGAAATGCTCTAGACATGTACATGGATCATCCCAAGGAAGATACATATCCTAATGTAGGTACACAATTCTCAAATTGAGTACACAAATTTTGAGGAAAAGATGCAAATCCAAATGTAAGTACATTAATCCTAATGCAAGGGTGTTTTACTCAAATTATTGTCTATTGACTCCAAATATGTATCATTAGGGGATTGCTCATAGATGACATTTTTTAATAGCTCAATGAATCATTTAACTTATACCCCCTTCATAAATTGACTAAGGCAAAGACAACATTAAACTATATGAGATGTGAAACCCCTAAGACAATATGAATTTCCTAAAACACTAATTTAGGTGTGGGTAATGAAGTGGATGTGATGTTAAGGAAGGGACACTTCATGAGTTGACTATCATAGCCATATAAGGTATTTTTGTAACCTAGGTCTTCACCCATTCCTCTCCTCTCTCATTTCTCTATGCCTTCGTTGAATTTTTCCTCTTCTGGTTGATAAAGTTGGCTTCCCATCTGTTCAATGACCCAGTTTTCCTTATTGGATTGTTTGACTGATTCTTTGCGCCGAATTATTTATGTTTTCCTTGAAAGATAATTTCATGTCAAGTTTGAGTTTGAAATACTTTTCATCATGTTTTCCACTAATTGAACATACAACATGCCCACCAAGCCTTTCCTATGTGCAGGAGACATCTAGGTCCGCCAATTCCTTTGTATGCATAGTAAGCAACCGGAGAAAAAATGCATCATTCAGAGCATTCCATTTCGGGCTTGAAATACAAGAAAACAAATAGGTTCAATTTTCAGTCGTCATATCAAGTAAATATTAAGTCACGACCATCAGATCTCATTGGAGAGAGATCACCAGTGGGGAGGCATTACGGGGATTGGGAAGAAAATTAAAGTTTGTGCAAGTTGTGAGCCCACAATCGCTTGGGATCATTGATCTTTCTAGATCAATAGATCAATGGTGCATATCGATCCTGCTACAGACGATCATCTTTGCTTTGCGGAGATCGGGAAGGAAATTATAGAGTGAGCGAGTTGAGTCTCTGAAATCACCCTTGGCCATTGATATTCAAGCAAGGGACATGCTTCAGGTGATCTTGTACTCCTGGAGGAAACAAGCAGAAGTTGAGTGAGTAAAGGACTCCTGAAGCTCGAAGTCCCAAATTAAATATGGACCATCCATCAACGAGTACACGTGGAGGCAGATATTTCACTTCGGAGACTTAACACTCCAGAAGGTTTGCGAAGCACTAGAGCAAGAATTACCTGAAGTCCGAAGTGAATCTGGATTTTCCATCAATGAGGACACATGGTGACAAATCTCCCACTTCAGATATATGAAACTTCGAAGGATTGCATGAGCAAGGAGAAGAAAACCCCCAAAGCTCGAACTCTCGAAGTGAATCTTGGCCATCCAAATCATGAGGACACATGGAGGCATATCTCTCACTTCGGGAATATGACACTCTAGGGGATTGTAATATATATGCATTGAAAAGGCCCGAAGACCGAACTCCCAAAGTGAATCTAGGTCGTCCAAATCAAGAGGCCACATGGAGGTAGATCTAACACTTCGACACTTCGGAGGATTGCGCGAGCAAGCAGGAGAAAAATACCGAAGCCCGAACTCCCAAAGTAATTGAGGAATGTTGATCTCAAATCAACATGAACCATTGATCTTTGCAACAGTTAAGAAAGGAATATCACCCGAAGTCCTGAAGTCTTGAGAGCCTACCATGTCAATCGAGCTCGTACTACTTTGAGAGATTTCCAAGCACAAAATTCATAAACTCTCGAAGCCCGAAGTCTTGGAGACACATGGCACTCATTTTACTAAGAGACATGCCACTCATACATCAAGACACATGGCATTGATTTCAAGCCTCCATGTCACTCCGAGAGTTATACCAACTTTGCATCTAAATCGGCGCCACCACTAAATCAAACATGGGAGTTCTAATATGGAAAAAAGATATAACTTTAGCAAGGCCTCTAAAGTAGCAGGGCCACCAAGATCACAGATTGTGACAAGATGGATGGCCACACTTCATTGCGGGATGAAAAATGCTTGAACATTAACATCCTTGAGCGGTCCCACAATCAAAACCATGGTATTGTTGGAAAGGTACGTGGCAGATTGTGGGGAATTGCAGGGGTCAGAGCAGTGTGGACCCAAACCACCCTTGAAAAGCCCCACAATCACATGCTTATGTGACATTAGGTCACTGCCTCACCTCCACTCACACTCCCACTATTGCTCAAATTTCGCCACCTATTCCCCCAACTACTCTCCATATCACCTATCACCTCCATGCAACCCACATCTGCTCATATCATCCCCTATTAGACACTTGACTCCACGTCTCCTTCCATGACTGTTGGGCCGACGACCTTTCAAGCAATCTTTTTGAAAGTATAGATGGCAGGTGACAAGTTGAAACAAAGTGCACTTAATGGCTGAGAGCTCAGACACAAACATAGGGTTATGTCTCGGTCTCAGTTACATATCACTCCACAAATTTAGTGAAGAGGCAAATCAAGTGGAGATCTTCCCATGCATCCAGTCACCCTCCAGAATCATTAAACAACTCACAGGCATGCTAGGGCTCAATACATAACTCTGTTCTGTCACTCCTAGTTTTTCTGCCAATTACAGTTCATCCAACGCATGCATCAGTTCAGACTCATAGACAGTAGCAGTTTTTAGTTAATCAATTCTAGAATCATTTTATATTAAATTAATAAGTGGTATTATGTGTGTGATAAGAGCCACTCTTTTTTATTAAGTCAAGTGTAAAGTATACATTGATGTACTCCAGCAGTGTTTTATTCAATTTAATTAGTCATTCTACAATTGTTAATGTAGAGTTAAGTCTCAGTCCCAGATGGATGAGAGGCTCTGCAACTCTGATAAATATGTAGTTTCTGTATGTTTTGAGGGTCAGAGTTTTTGGGAAAGGGTAGCAATACAACAACTGGTTGGACCCATTCTCTACATGGATTAAAGCTCTCTACCTGGTGAATATACTCTTGATGACAATGTTTCATTCAAATCTTCATGTGTCTTTATCTTATCTTGAATGTCGTTTTTTATTTGTGCAAAGTACATGTCATTTCATTCTGCTATTGTATAACTTGTCTTTATTGATATGCAACCTGTGAAAACAGCTAATGCTTGGTGAATATTTGTTTTTATCGCAACCTGATGGATTAATTGTGTTTTTGATACATGTTTAATTCCTTGAAATAATATTTTAAGTATTAAACTTCTTGCAACATATTATTCATTGAGTGGTTTGTTGTTTCCCTTTGTTTTTATTATTTCACTTGTCTGTCATTTGTGTGCCACCAACCAAGGAGGACCCTCATCCATATCATTTTTCAAACCCAACCATGCTCTTGTCTTGGTAGAACTAACCCTCTAACTGACCAACAAATTAAAAAAATCAAGCATTACAAAGCTTGAGGTGGCCTAGCTTTTCCCTTTAGCAGTTAGGTGCAGACTTTAGGACCAACATGTATTTTAATATATTTATCCACATGAGTGCCTTTAAAGAGAGCAAGATCTTAGCATTGAGTTACCATTTCTTGAGTCTCTTTCTCTTAATACCCCTTTCTTGTCACTTTCTTTATTTGCATGGTCCATTTATTTAGGTATGCATTGTTAAGCATGGGACTTGTGGAATTGGGAATTTTTCAAGGTGGCATGACTCAAGATTTATCGTTTGGATTTTTATTTTAACTAGATCAATATCAACCTTATAGCTCTTAAGATCAGGATTTCCTACATTCACTATTAAGTATGGACCTTGATGTATGACATATGACAAGTCAAACATGAAAGAGACTATGATGAATGTGCATAGAAGTGGCTATGGCCGATAGAAAAATTACATCAAACACCCACCTATATTGCTAGTAGTACACTTGACTCAAAACTCCATACACTTATCTATTGGAAATATATAAACACACCATAGCAGAACCCGACAGGAGACAAAATTTTAGAGCATTATGAACATTATCATATTACACTAATGATCATCATGTTCATGACAAATATATAAAAAAATATCATCAAATATGATCAAAACATAAGACATATAAATGTATGGTACAATATCCATAAAAATGTCATCATGAGAGTTAGTTGGGAAAATATAATAAACATATCTTGCAAATGTCCATGGATAACCATATATATCATATGTAGAATTTCTAATTGTGATAAAAATCCTAAGTGAAAAAATCCTCTAGTAATCCCCACATGTCAGGGGATAACATTTGGCTCCAACATGGGGCCATGTTCTCAAGATAGAAGCACATGACAACCTAAAAAATGTCTATAACTCCAATACCTACATTATCCATCAATCATGATCAAGTCCTACTAATTCTCACCACCTAAGTGTTAGTCCAACAAGGTAGAGAAAGGCAATCACCCAATACCTACATTATCCATCAATCATGATCAAGTCCTACTAATTATCACCACCAAAGTGTTAGTCCAACAAGGTAGAGAAAGACAATCACCCTAGTTTATAAAATCAAAGGAAATATGACCAAAATCTACTCTCTCTAGACAAGACAACATAAAATGCAACTATATAATGATGCATGATTTCAAGATATAATTCAAAGAAAGATAATATAGAAAAGGAAACACAAGAAATATGCATGAGGAAGACAAAACTGATCTACTACTTTTAACAAGATTATCCATCCTACTCTATGTTATTCAAGAGATTATTTCTCCTGCACCTATTCTATTTGACATAAGAAAAGAAAACACCATTTATGATCATACAACCAATGAAGCCGCCTTATCACCTCATAAACATAAAAAGTTCCACCCTTGTTCTTGGACACAAGACAAAATAAGGAAATCTCAAGTACAAAATGATTATGAGCTACTACAAACATTAGATCATGACAAGATGCAAAATCTAACACATGGGGATGGACAAGGTCACAAAATCATGTCAAGATTGGCATGTGCATCCACAAGATTCATCTATCCATATTTGAATAAGGTTGAAATATGACAATGATAGTCCATCCTTGCTCCAAACAAAGTCTCCATGATGCAACCAATGTGTTATCACCGGAAATTTTTTCATATAAATACAAACAATGGTTGAAGAAAGTACCAACAAAACATATCAATCAACATCCCTCCAACATTTATAGAATCAATTCAAAAAGTCACATAACTATACAAACATTCCCTTGAATTTGTGCGCAAGTTTCTTAAATCCTTCATGTGCACATATACATGATCCAACACAATTGAATATGCACGACTGTCCTCACATCAACCTACGCAGATGTGGAAATGATGCATTAATGCAATTGGTTGGGCCTCAACCACTTCCAGATTGAGGTGTACCTTGACGAGACACTCAAATCGATCTGAAATCTAGCCTTGGGGACATGGAAAGGATGGGTAGTAACTCCAAAAGAGCCACTATTCACACTAGAAGCAATTTATGTAATATCTTGTTTCGGTCCTATAGATACATTCTTGGGGGATGAAAGAAAACGAGGAATTCATTATTATTGTTATGCTTCTCATTTGGTCTTATAGAAACCATCTATTCTCTTGAGAGATATTTTAACAATCATATCAAGATTTATACTTCTCACTCATTGAGAAGTTTAACCAATAATTTCTTCACCATTGTTACTCCATAGTAAAGACAGTACAACTCTATTTTGGGGGACTAAGAGACCTCCCAAGGAGGAATAGGGGATTCATAAATACCCATACTTCTACTAGGTGTTACTGATTCAAAGATCAATCCTATTTGTAGTTATTTCTTGTGTCACTTTCATGCTTCCATTTGATTTTATACATTCTTAGTTTAGCTTTATTTTCTTGTTATTTGTTTTTCTATTTCTATTTGGCTGATCCACTATTCAACTAACCAACTTTGGTGTTGTCTTGTTGGACTAACTAGATAGTTAAGTGCCTTGTGTTGCTCACCCAAGTGGAAAAACAAGCAAAACATTTGGTGACCATACTGGGGTCTTGGATCATATTCCTCCCTAATTAGGCCCCTAGAGTTTTATTTCTCATCAATGTGTGTTTGCAAGGGTCAAAACCAGTCCAGACCAACCCTCAAGTGTAGAAGTTGAGCCTCTATTCAAGAGAACTCACTTCAAATTTTCATTCTCGTTGTTTGATAGTGTTTTTGCAGGTTCAGGTAGAACTGATGTGCAGACTACTCAAAATGCACGTTTTCCTTTATTTTATGTTGCACATACTATGCAATATGTGCAATGTGCATGACTGTTAGACCTAGTGGTCGTGCATAAATCCTCTTTCTCATATATTGTAAGATTTCTTTGAGTTAGTTTCACCAAGTAGTTTTAGGTTTATTTTTCAACACTTTGTAAAACCATAAAAAATAGACTTAGAGTTATTTCTTGCACTAGTATTTAGACAAACATAGACATTTAAAGGGGTAAAAGGAACAATAGCATCTTCCCCTTTCATTTTTTCCACATGGATGGCTTAGTATAGCATTTGAAATCTCGAGTTAAGTTTTTTTTTAATCATCAACTAAACCAGGACTAGGAGGTGATTTTGGTATCCTTGAGTATGATCTTTCACTTGCACCTTGGAGTGATCTAAGGGAATCAAAAAAAGGTCTCTTAAGAAACTCCATCTCCCTTTAAATCAATCAAATAATTAGGAGAGGCCAATACCTCTTAGTTTTCTTTTTTGAAAACATTGAAACACAATCTTAAAATAGGTAAATGGCCCATACATTCCCACATGCTTACAATATTAGGATAGCTTGAAAATTCTTAAAGCAATAAAAAACAACCTAGTAAGTTTAAAGTATTTGCAAGGACCCAATGTCCACAAGCTTGCAATCTAGGAAGAGTTTCATTTTCTTAGATTAGACAAAATCCTAGGGATTTTAAAGGATCAAAAGTAAGGACCCATATGTCCACATTGCTAGTGATCTAGGGCTTTTGAATTATGCAAGGATTTTCTAAACACACTTAGTAAGATAAACTAATGGAGATTTGTAACGAACCAAGCAACGCCCACATTATAAAATATTGCATTTAACTTATTAAAAATCATTTGACACCATCACTTCTTGCACAAAATAACATCTCGCCACACACTTAAATATTTCTATTGCATATTTGGAGTCATAGTATTCTCTTCTCCATGTAAGCAATCTAGAAGACTAAAAAATACTACATATATCCTTGGAAATTTTCCACACCATTTTAATCAACGAGGTTGGTTCATAACCCTAATCTCACACCCCACTTCAAATCCTAAAATCAACCATTAAGCAACTCATTTTTAACCTCCACAAGAGGAACACAGAAGAAGTTTGTAGTCTAAGTTATGATTTCATGGGTAGGTATCCAAACAACTTCTCATTATCATTTTAATATTCGAAACTTAGAAGTTGATGATTAGGGAACTGAAATACTCCAAATCAAGTGTTCTTACACCATAAGGTAGGGGGATACCTATGAAAGGTCGAAGGATGAGGTATGGTTGTTTTGTGTGTGCCTCCTTGAGTCAGCCAACTCCTGAAAAACATCCATTCCATGACCCATTTCCTACGTTGAAAATATAAATGTCGCACTTGATCGAGGTAAATTAGTTGCCAAAAATTAGGATTTCTAGCCAGATGGCAGTTGTGGGATACAATCACACCTCAATATTATTTTGAACAACTGTTGGTATATATTTCCATTCCATTCAAGATATGCTCCCTTCACCCCTCATTATAATTGATTGTTCATACCTTCACTACTTCATCTTCTAGTGGGTCCATGCCCCATTGTTGAGTTATTTTGGAAGGCTCAATGATATTTTGAGAGGAAGGATGATATGTCTCTTAGGACACATGCAATTTTTTTTATTCCCCCATGTGGATAAAACCCAAACTACCCTACAATGTTGCTTGTTTAGTTTTTTTATGTATGATTTCCATAATTGATTACATGCAATTTTGAATGAAATTGTTGAGATAGTTCAAAAACATAAAATAAATTGTTCATTTATTTATCTCATTACAACTCACACACATTCCTAGCAAGTACAAAATCATAGGGGAACCATAGAATCCTCCTCGTTCTAGATTCCTGCAGAACCTCCCTCCAATATTGGGTGGTGTCACCAATTTGGATGGCACATCAACTCAACCATACCATACACCAATGAGTGCAACCATTTTCAGATCATCTTTTCTTGGTTCCACCTTGCTCGACACCAACATCCCAAATAACCCACCCACTAGTCCTCCATCACAAGGAGGAGGAGATCAACCTTCTTTGCAGGGTACAAGTTCCTAACTTTCCTCACAAGGAATTAATTTTCAAGCACCACAGAACATGGTTGGAACACCTCCTACCATGCCATATTTGGCCTCACTCAATATTCCAAATTTGACCAAACTCATGAATGACCCTATCTTGTGTGATTCCATGTGGCCCAACATGCCCACCAAATTACCTTCATACATTCCAATGTTTGAAGGAAAACCAGGTGAAGACCCAACCAATCACATTATGTTCTTTCACCTCTAACGCTCTTCCAATAGAATCATGGAAGATTCCATTTGCTTGTGATTGTTCCAAAGAACACTCATTGGTCCCACATGACCTTTGAATCCATGGCTAAAGCCTTCTTATCATTCTTTCAACTTTTTTTTTTTTTCTGCCATGACATTGGTTTGGAGATTCTCTCTGAATTCAAACAATCCACAACCGTCCACATTGATGATCATATTTATGAATGACACCATAGGAGAAGCATTTGCAAGGAAGATACCACCCGACAACAATGATTACTCCGGTTTCTTAAATCACTAGTCCCGGTCATAGCCAATGATGTGGCTACTACTTTTCTTCAATCCAAAGAAGAAGCCATACAAAAAGATTGACAATTTGACATCATTTACTCCCAATCAGGGTACCTCTACTCCGTATTTCCAAACGTTTCTTTCTCTCTTCCTTTTGGTCAAGATAACCAGGAGCATCCCATGCTTCAGATGGGTTGATCGGGTCCATGATCCATTTTAACCCATATGATCAATCGGTACCCATGTTTGGGGCCAACCAATATCACCATACCTATGGGGGAAACCCATATTATCCTTCCCCCACACCCCCCCAAATTTCATGATCCCTCCCATTCCCACTATGGGAGGACACATACCTTCCCCACTAGTAATCCCGAATAAAAATTCTACTTCCATTTCCACCACCTACCACTGCATACAACTCTAGTAGTGGAAGTCACACATCCACCTCATACAATCAATATGGACCCCCTTCTCAAGGTAATATGTATTACCCTTTTCCTAGTCCCCCTAAACCCATTTCCCCACCAAATGGACAACAATAGGAAGGTGTGAATTTTATTCAACCCTCTCCCATTCAACAAGTTCAAGCATTTGAACAATTGAATACGAAAACCCTCCTAATCAATCCAAAAATAACAAGAATAAGGGTAATAAAAAGAACAACACCAACCCAGGACATGGGGGAAACCCCCAGTAGGGGGTAGCCAGAATAGTGGTAACCAAAATCCTCAAGGGGAAAATAATAATGCCCAACCACTTCAATGGAAAAAAAACAACCTTAGAACCAATTTCCCTTGTGCAATGTGTGGAGAGTATGGAAATTATACCCACCACTTCCCTCAAATCATTGATTACAAGAAGATGAAAGAAACCATGAACACACAAAGACCCCATGTACCACAAACTACCCTATAGATAACAAAATATTGTTTGCAACCTCTCACTAGTCATTGATGTCAGGCCAATAATCTTTCAAGACCCATCGTGGATGGGATCTTATTAGGGAATTCCACCTTGTGTCCCTACCACAAGTTCAACTCAAGTCTGTGTAGTCTCTTCAGATGGAGTTGATATCGATGAGGGACATCCAACTAAGGAAAAAACACCTTAGCCTACCTAATACACATCCACATCTCCACCCATTCAAGAAAATCCTCCAATGACTAGGAAAATACCTATTTCGAAAAAAGTCCCCCAGGACATAACCTAAATACCATTGTTTTACCCACCACTAGGAATCATATCATATTAGGTCACCACTACTCTCACCTTTCCAAACATGATGATATCTATCCCAATGTGGTATTTAGATCCACCATCTATGGTAGGAGTCCCATCCCTTCCACCTCAACTAGAGGTTCTTCCCATGCACTCGATGGTTCAAACAAAAACTCTTCCAACCTACCACATAGTTGGGGAAAATGATACCAATAAAGGGTGCAACAAGAATAAGAAGGGGTCCACCTCTCAGCCTCGGGCCCAATATCCATGCTCACTTTGCACCACTATTGGACACCCTACTAATATGTTTCCTTGACTACCTAAATTACACAATTTAATTCAAATTCATAAGGAAACACCATTACTTCATTCCCCAGTTGCGACAACCACAAACACTAATGCACAAACCTCTTCATCATGCAAGAAGGTTCTACGTACCAACTTTTCGTGTGCCATATGCTCTGAATATGGCCATTACATCCATTATTATCCAACTCTTCCTCAATTTTGGGAAACCCTAGTAGCAATGCGACAAACATCACTTCCCAATCCCTCTCAAGAACCCCACACCGCCACTAACATTAATGACTTCCATTATATCTCTGTGTTATTAAATTAAAGGATTAGATTCCCATGTGTGTTCTGCCACCAAATGGAACATTTTACATACATGTGCCCCCTCATTATTGAATATCAAAGTCGCCACATGACTACCCTTCAAAATAATTGAAAATCCCTTCAAGCCTCACTTCCTCAAAACCATATTTATTTACCCCCTTAGGGTAACCCCATTTTCCCATCATCAAAGTGAGAATCCATACCTTTGGCCCCACCATCCATACATATACCATGACGGTCTGAGGACTTCTTTCCAAACCCACCTAATTCACCTATAAGTCATGTCCTTGAGATTCTTCCTATCCCCATAATACATGGTCCACACACATGTATGGATATATGGTGCATTTCATCTAGTGAAGTCCCTCCACATCCTCCCGTCAGTCCACTTACCACGACAGGAAATGATGACCACTCATGTACATCCTCTACACCTTCCATAGACATCAACATCATCACCAAATTGGATCATACATTTGAGGACACCACATCCCATCCTCCTGATCATACCTCTGATGACCCCTTATTTTCATACATCTTCCAGTCTGATGAAGATATCTTAGAGGCCATGACATCACCATATTTTCCTTGGGACGTCGTGCATCACAGATCTTCTTTATTAACACAAGACACATTTCAACCCTACCTAGACACACATGCCTACATGATTGAGACCAATTTCATCCCCCCTAAACATGTGGATTGGTTAAAGAACCTAATCCCCAAACTCGACGCTTTTGAAGGAGGGAACATGTCCAACATATCCCTTACATAAAAAATGGCATCTTAGTCAAAATTGGCATAGTCAAAGATATCACCCTCAACACTGCATGTTCTCATGAAGAGATCATTGTTACAAATCCCTCTTTCAGGAGTTCTGGGACATTTTCGCATGGTCATACATTGCAATGATCAGATTATATCCAACCATTGTTGAACACAGTATCGACACATGTCCTGATGTCATCCTCGCTCGTCAAAAGAAATGACCTTTACACCCTTAAAAGGACATGGTTATCAAATCCAATATTGATAAGTTACACTTTGTTGGGTTCATCTACCCCATTGCATGCATGTCTTGGGTCCCAAACCCTATCCCAATCAACAAAAAACAAGGAACTATTTGGGTGTGCACCAATTTTCGAGACCTCAATCATGCCTATCCCAAGGAAAACTTCCCAACACCCTTCATCGATCAAGTTATCAATGCTTGCATCATACATGAATTACTTTCATCAATGGGCAAATTCTCTAACTACAATTAGATTCAAATTTGTCACGTGGACCAATAAAAAGATACGTTCACTACCCCATGGGGCACCTTCTCCTATCGTGTCATGCCATTTGGGCTAAAAAATGTAGGTGCTAGCTTTAAGAAATCAATGACATATGATTTTCATGATCTCACCCAAATAATCTTAGCTTACTTGGATGATCTCACTGCTCACTCCAAGAAGCACTCACAACACCTAGAGGACTTACGAGTTGTCTTTCAAATATGTCACAAGTACAACATTTGATTAAACCCCCTCAAATGTGTTTTTTTCATTGTTTCTCAACAAGGAATCACAATATACCCCTTATTTTCAAAGAAATCAATGATATTACTCCCCCCAATAACTTGTGCCAACTGCAAAGCCTACAAGGAAAGGCTAATTTCCTGCATCGATTCATTTTCGATTACACAATTTGTGCCCACGACTTCTTGTGCATACTACGGCCCGATATCCTGTTTCATTGGGATCAACATGCCTAAGATGATTTTGAGTCACTAAAAGAAAAACTTAGTAAAGAACCCTTGATTAGTCCCCCAGACTTCGATGAGGATTTTATCCTATAACTATCCTCCTCGGGTGTGTCAGTTGTAGGAGTTCTAGTCCAAGTATGTGATGAACAACATGATCATGTCATTTACTACATCAGTAAAAACCTCTCCGGGCCACCTTTGAAATACAAACATGAGGAGAAATTAGCCTTGGAAGTGGTCCTCGCAGTCCAAAAACTACGTTATTACATTATGTTGCGTACCACCAAGTTCATGGTAGATTCCAACCCTCTGAAATACTTGCTTAGTTGACACTATATCAATGGAAAATTCACCCATTGGATTGCCATTCTTCAAGACTACGATCTAAAGTTCATAACTCCCAAAATAAAAAAATCCATCGTTCTCATAGAGCTGATCATGAATCTCCCAACATAATCAAATGACACACCTATCAATGAGAACTTCTCAGATGAACACTTATTCTTTATCTCATTTGATGACCCATGGTACACATAAATTCTCGTGTACCTTCGCATGCAAAAATTTGGTCCTCATCTCTCCTGAGATGATCGTCAACGCATATGTCATCATGACCCCCTATATCTCCTTAGAGGAGATGTCCTCTATCACATGGGGGAAGACACCATACTTCATCATTGCCTCACCATATAAGAGGCAAAAAAAGTCCCAAATGACTTCCATAGTGGTGCATGTGGAGGCCACTTCTCTGGCATGTCCACTACACAAAAAATAGTTCAGGTTGGTTACTTTTGGCCCGCCTTAGTCTATGATTGCATCCATGCCATCAAGTGTTGTGAGAAATTTCAATTGTATGCACATAAATATATAGTTCCACCCACTCCATATAGTCATTACGACATACCCCTTCTGTAAATGGGGTATCAATTTCATGACTTGCAATCCCCCATCCAACAATAGGCATAAGCACATCATATTCATGATCGAATACTTCACCAAATGGGTAGAAGCCATTCCAACGTTAAACAACATGAGAGACACCAAAACCCTCTTATTATTTAACCATGCCATCACCCCCTAATACATTGGGCCCATTTTCCAACAATTTACCGATGCATGTTCGTCACCACGATGTCACAATTACGACGAAGAAAACAATAATTTTTTTGTCGCATCACATTTGTCATACAATTAGGACATTCAAGAGTGTGTCACAATAATGAAGAACTTATTCATCATAAGAGCGAAAAATGTTCCCCAATCAATTCATCGCAAATTCATCACATTGTCATAGGACAATCGACAAATTTCCGTCGTAAGAGAGACCAATTATCGACAAATTTTCCTTGGTAGTTTTCCACAATCACATCATGTGCTTATCTCTAGTACATCAAAAGATCGACATTTGACCATCGTATGAGAGACTAATTAGCAACAAATGTTTCATGGGACTTTGTCTCCAGGATGTCGGTCTAGCAATGAACTAATGACAAACCTTTGATGTATCTTCCACAATAGATCATCACGTTGTTGTCGCCAGATCGACGATTTAGCGACAAAAATGTTGTATCTCTGACATTTTTGTCCTAGGAGGAAAAAACCACATTAGTTGAACCATCGACAATCTGGGTTGTCGATGGTCCAATG
>JASDQU010109615.1:11188-52917 GCA_032191745.1 Picea mariana | reverse complement strand
AATGATGCCTTTGGCTATCGTTGAGAACCTTGATCTCGAAAAAACTTCATTTAGGCCCTCAAAATGGCCCCGGAAGTGAAAACCTGCTAAAAATAGTAAATTGCCAAAATGGCCAGAAAACTG
This sequence comes from Picea mariana, assembly GCA_032191745.1. Lineage (NCBI taxonomy): Eukaryota > Viridiplantae > Streptophyta > Pinopsida > Pinales > Pinaceae > Picea > Picea mariana. The sequence continues at coordinate 52,794 of JASDQU010109615.1, read as the reverse complement.
TTTTGAGCCATTTGGAAAATGTGGGTGGCCCCCGATATCCACCTGGATCAGGGAATCTCTTACAACCCAATTCTCAAGCCACCGTTGGACATTATTCAACTATCCTAGGAAAACAAGTTATTTTAAACCTATAAATCCATGACTCATCCAAGAAAAAGAACCCTTCTGTTTCAACCAGAGCAAGGATCACAGACTTGATCAATCCACAATTAGATATTGTTGTTGTGGTGTCTTTTCTCCCTTTGAGAACAAATTTCCCAAGGTTATTTTACTCTTTGATTCTATGGATATTAGGCTAATCCAAGTCCAATGACTACATGATGGCTCAATTTGGGTTCCCAAGTTTATATGTGATGGATTTGTGTTCGTAGAGGACTAAATCCAAGCCTTTCTTGATGCTTACTTCCCCATAGGGGATAAACATGAGGATGTATTAGTTAGATTTCTTGTTTGAACCTTTAATGGGGATGAAACATGATGTTTTTTCACCCTCCCGAATGACTAGATAGTAATGAAAGATATTACAACAACTTATGGAAATATTCCAAGGTGTTGAAGGCACATCTATGTCACTTAAGAATTTTACGACTATTTTACTTAATGAGGGAGAACCAATTTCAAACAATAGTGCATCTCAACATGAAAAAGCATTACCCAAGATTCTAGGCCTCAATGAACAACCTTGTGGAGGAAATGGTGAATAATCAACTTATCTAGAGGATAAAATATGCTCATAATTTTGAAAGACCACCCCTTCTCACAAAGGAGACCTGTCTACTGCTCTTGATTGTAAAGAACCTAAGCTCACTTCCAATCAACTGCTAGACTGAAATTTTATTAAACAATAGGATGATAATGACGATCATGTTGAATGTGAGACATATTTTGTCCCAACAGATCACCATGGCAGCCAAGAGGATGTGGGAGTTTCTATCATGGATGACCATATGCTTGAAGATGGAAAAATAAATGAGGAGAGGCCAAAGTTAGAGGTAATGTACATTTATGATTATGATGGAGAATTTGTACCCAAAATAGCTAGTCTTAGTGATCTCTTATTTTTCAATTCAAGCAGAGGCCCTTTCTTCCTATCCTTTGATGAATATCCTCATTACTATGAAGATGATAAAATTAAATATGATATTGTTACTACTGCATATCCAGAAGAAAAGTTCCTTAGTAGTCTTGATACACACCTAGATCTAGGCTCATTTTGGAGGTGAAATAAAGGTGGATCACAGGTAATGTTCCTTCACGTACAACCATTTCATAATGATGACTACCAAAGGAGGTGGGATGATAAGTAAGGTCATGATCACAATTATGATACCATAAAGACCATTTTTGAAGGGCCCACTGAGTATGAAAGAAATGCTAAAAATTTATTGTATGATCTTGAGAATTTATTGATGAGAACATCAGTATGCCACTCGCATAAAGAAAGAACAAGTGTTATTTTATAGATTTGGAAGACCCTACATTGTATGATACTGAGATAAATGGCGAATATGGTGACATTTTGGCTGACCCATAAAATGGACAGAAATGTGGTGATCATTTGCATGACAATTGGAGAAAGAATTTTCATCTCAGGTATGAGACACATGTTTGGGAGGCACTCATTGATGATGTACCAGAGCATGATTATGTTTTTGTTGTTAGGGATGAATTATTGTTCCTAGAAGTTGTTAATTTTAATAAATCCAACTATAAAAATAAAACTAACTTTCAAGGAGATGCTTTGTACCCAAAATCTGAGCATGAAATTCCTTCAAAATCGGTTGTCTGGAGATGGGAAAAGAATTATTATAATATAACCATGGAATTAGTTGGCATAGAGGTACTACATGAATATTAGTGTATCGATATTCCTTGTTTTTCCAAAAAAATTGAACCCTAAGAGGACCCAAAGGGAATTAACGATGGTGATGTTCATGTTTTATGATTCTTAGATCTTATACTTATTTCCTTATGATTAATAACAAGATTCACTTTCATACAACAACGATCATAGAATATCTATACATTGAAAATATCAACTATAACAATGCAACAAAAATAACAAGATCTAGAAATATTAACCATGCATAGTAGACATTGTCAGACAGTTTGTTTAGATTGATGGACAATTGGTTTGGATAGTTGGTTGTCATTGATCTCAACCCTTGGTGAGTGATATTGTATATTGATGTCAACCCTTAGAGATTGATGTCAACCCTTGAGTATGTTTGGTAACACATTCTGGTAGCTCCAGAGGTATGGGTAAGGGACCCAATTTTGTTTGAGGTACAAAGGCATGAAGATCTGTGGATAAGAAGGTAATACTATTCTAGATGGATAGTACATGTCGTGCCATTTCCGATGATATGTGGTATTTCACGTGGTTCCTCACGGTTAGTGAGATATGACCTTGAGAAGTTGGAGAACCCTTTAGAATATTCTAGAAGAATCTAAGAAGGTCAACAAGAAGTCAATTATTCTAGAAGCTCCTAGAAAGTATTCAAGGAGATTCCTAGTCAAAATGGCTACAAGGAGAAATTAATTAAATAATGAAGTGGTTATAAAAAGAAATTAATTATGGGTAAACTAGTTGTAACAAAAAGTTTGTTAGTCAAAGTTGTTTCAACAACAAATTAATTATGGGTAAAGTAGTTGTAACAAGAAGGTTGAATAGTCAAAGTGGTTGAAAAAGAAATTAATTAATTATGGATAAATAAGTTGCAACAAATTATTTATGATTTAATTTATTAACGAAAATTTATTTTCAACAAGAAAGTGGGTTAGCCCTAGATTGAGGAGAAGGGGTAAAATGGTTACAAGTTGTCCCTAAAGGAAGTTACTTGGGAAATATAAATAAGATATAAAGATATTCCCATTAGAACCTATTGAGCATATTGAATATATATACATGAATGAGGTAACCAAAGATATTTGAGGCGAATTTCATAGGGAAGGTGAAGTAAAAAAAGATAAAAATTTAAGGGAGGATGAAGTATTTTAATGATGTGTTCTAAGGTATGTTATTTACAGGTCGTCTCAACATTTTCTCCATAATGTTTTTTATCAAATGATTCAAATAGTGAAATGTGGAGGATAGTGAGACAAGATATCAAGGTACATGTGGTAGAAATTTCATCTTCTGGGTCGTTGTATTTTTGGAGATACATGCTATGGAAGATAGGGTTTTTGGCTAGTCCTGAAACTAGTTTTAAACAGGTGTTTTGGGTAATACAATCAGAACTTCTTCATAGAAAATCCAAATGATGTGAGATTAATTTTAATGGAAATATTACTGGCCTTAGTTTTTTGTGTGCAATTTTCATAATAATATATCATATATTGAGCACATGGAATTACGTACAAGTTCGCTCTCTAGAATAATCTATAATTCAGAAAGGTCTGTCATTTTTTCTATAAATACTTTTCTGGGAGGTTCCAAGCAGTGAAACCTGGAGGAATTGTAGAGAACAGATTGAAGAATATTGTGTATCAGTTTTATACCTTTATTCATTTAAGGTACATAGTTATTCTTGTTTCAATTTAGTGTTGTTGACTAATCCAAAAACTAGTCATCTGAGACTTAGGTAAAGTTTGATGAAAATGTTATTCTCTTGTTGTTGAAGTTGAGGAAGGTCTACATGTCTGTGATCATATACACTAGGTCAATTACAGATTTACAAGTATATTTATATGCATGTTTTGATGGTTACATTTGGTCATGACATAGTACATGCTTGAGGCTACATAACCGTGAGGTTTTGGCATATGGTTTGATGTAAGGGTTTATGGTATTTGGTTTATGGATAGTGCAATGTATTGATAGAGGCCTTTTGTTATATATCTCATTTTATGTATTTGTTATATTTTTTAGGTACATGTTGGGTACATGGTTGAGGCATGTAGTTGATGAGTTGGCACATACATGAGGTGTATAGTTGATAATGTTGGTACATATTGATGAGTCATAGTTGATGTGTTGTTGATAGATTATTGGTACATGCTTGGTGCATTGTTAGATGCACTTACTAGCAATATTGTTGGCACATAATTTATGATTGATGCAGCATAATGATCTTGGTGATGGTTACGAGGTGTTGTGATGTGCATGGTTGATGAACTTGTGATGGTACATGTTGTGCTAGTTATTGATTTACATGATTGGTTGAGATTATTGTGACAGGTTATTGGCACAGGTTGTTGGTGCAGGTTGTTTGGTACAGGTTGTTGTGATAGTGAAAGTTTGGACAGTTTGACAAGTTACAGAGTGATAGTGGTAGTGGTTGATTAAGGGACAAGGACATGTTGTCTACATTTGGCATTTATATTTGTAGTTGGATGGGGAAAATAAAGGGGGTTGTATCCTCCTTTCGGTTGGTGTCGGAGAATCAGAAAGTTGGAGCTTACTTAAGTTTGGAGCCTGAGAAATAGGTGGTTGTAGCCACCTTCTGGTTGTAGTCGGAGAACCTAGGGGGTTGTATCCTCCTTTAGGTTGGAGCTTGAGAAACTAGGGGGTTAGAGCCTCCTTCTAGTTGGAGATGGAGAATTCTTGACATATAAGAAAATCATTCTGTGGTTTTCTCCTGCATTGGGTTTCCACGTAAATATTGGTGTAATATGTATTGTGTGGATGTGTTTATTATTGTTCATTATGCTCTGATGGATGTTAATGTTTATGATGCAATAATATATTGATGATGAGCCGATGAACATTGTTGAATAAGTTGAAAGAATATACATTGTGGTTTAAAGGATTAATAAGTATTATAAATTACTCATTACTGATTCACCCCCCCTCTCAGTAATCCAACAGATACAAGAACACAACACAAGAACACAAGAGTTTATCCTGGGAAACCCAACCTTGGGAGAAAACCCAACAAACTTTCTATAGAAGAATTATGTCCAAGATATTACTAGTACATCACCATCAATAGAAAAAATACCATACATAGAAGATCCTGCAACTGCCTTGTGCACACTGCAAAAGGAGTTTTATCACTATCCAAATGAAATGATCAAGTCATGTATTTATACTAATTTTGGCACATATCTAGATCCTAATTCTTATTCTGTGTCTTCAAATAACTTTATTACTTTCTATCTTTTACCGGTGGGGTCGACTTCTCTTCCTGGGTCTTCAATTTCTTCCCGGGACTTTAGTAATGGTGTATATGGGTCTTCTTGTAATTTATTATGGAGAATGACCTTCTCTAAGATGGAAATCCTTGACACTCCCTCTCAACAAGGGAGGCATTCTCTATACTTGGATTTCTTCTGTCATAGATAGGCTTCCTTCATGAGCCATGTTGATGATAAATCACCATACACCTGTGTCTAGCACTTCAGGTCTCAATGAATACCACACCTAGACCATTCACTTTCACAAGTACACCCTTGTGACTGAATTTCACCACAAGTAAACCCCTATGAGTGAATCTTCCATTCTCCGTTGGTTAAACCACCAATCTTTGGAGAGTGACGTCCAATGTTAATTGATAGGTGGAAGCACCTCAATAACTTCGAGTCCACAGGTAAACCCCTATAAGTAAGGACTACTTCTGGGCCATAGGTACACCCCTGTGAATATTTTTTCGTTGCTACAAATCATCAACACTCCCTCTCAAAGGGGAAGACATTATACATCATGCATCATACCTGGCCACTCATAACAGTAAATCTTTGTGAATGAGCTCAATATTTTCCCAAGGTCAGACATACCTATCTAGGTCACCCACATCTATCCTATATTACATAGGCCTATATGAGATCACATATACTTATCTAGGTCACAAAGAGCTATCTGGGTCACACAAACCCATCCTCGGAGAATGGATCTGGGGTAACATAGACCTATCTAGGTCACACAGACCCATCTTGAGAGAATGGCTCTGGGGTCACACAAACCCATATGATTCTACTAGAATGTCAACAATTTTCTCATCTATTTGTTGGAATCTAACTTCTCCATCTGCACCATGTCTTATATGAAGTTCTACGATAAGCCTCCAAAAATACATTTTTTCATGACTCGTGTCACTAGCTGTGATATACTCTGCCTCTGTTATAATGAGTGCTATAGAAGTATGCTTCCTACTAAGACAATAACCATGGCTAATCTTGATGCAACACCCACTATTGCTCTTTTTGTCTACAACACTTCTTTCATGGTAAGAATCTATATATCTCTACAACTTCACCTCATCATCTGAGACATATCATGTCGAACTGTACCACACAGGTACATGCTTCGATGCAACACAATTGTAGTGTCTTAGATCTACCATAAACTGGCTCGAGGTGCAAAGAAAGTATCGGACTTGGTGTTCACCAGGTACATCATGGATCCAATCAACTTGTTATACATCGCAGGATCTACCAAATATGAATTTGAAGTAGAATCACTGAACTTCTTTATATTTTTCATCATAGGTGTAGTCATGGACTTTCATTCCATCACATCGAATCCCATCAATATTCCATGTGTTAGCACTCTATAAACTTCGTTCGGCTGAGAAAACGAATGACAGAGGCAACCTACAAACCAACTTTGAGGCCAAAAACTAGCCTTTCCGACCTGGAGAGGGCTCTCTCTGAGACTTCGTCTCCGTACAGGTTATGGCTTTAAACTATCGACTAGATTTAACACTTTCGTACAATATTTCTGGTTCTATGGGTGAAAGAAAGTGAGACCTTGGGCTATGGAGTCAATTTAAGAAAATGATAGAAACAAATGACTTAGTGACTGAAATTCAGAGGATAAAGGCTAAGTAAGCAATAATCTTTCAGTTAAAAATCGTTGTGTGTGGCGAGATAAAAACACATGAATCAACTCAGAGCACCGCTGGGGATGAATTCAGAGTTCACTTAGAAGAAACACAATCATCTAAATGGTGCAAAACTAGAGCACCGCGCAGTGAATTCTAGATTTGAATCACGTTCCAATTTAGACAGATATAGATATGAATACAAATAACACGATAAATCACGTACGCAAAGAGAGAGTACAATACATCAAACTGCTACCATTAGAATCTTTTCTTCAAAGCTTCAGGATCTTTGCATTAAGTTTTAATCTAGTTTGAAAGCTACATTCAATAGTCACGGTGTACACTATTTTTTCCAACCAACCCTATTTACATAAAAATGACCCCCTTATATAGAAAAATAATGCCACATTTGGGTTTTAGGGTCGAACTACCACCTCCTATAATCATGGATCCAGTTTCTTTGAAAGACAACAATAACTTCAACAGATTTACTAAAAATAGAAAACCCGACTTTGCCAAATCATAATCGTAACCGAAATATTATTTACAATCCTTGATCATGATACAAATTCTACCATATGGTTGTGATAAGTCATCATGTGCACTGTTGGACACTCTATCACCCCTGCACAACAAGTCTGCTATGCAACAGTAACCTACAGCAAAAACGCAGCGGATTGCGCAACAAACTGAGAAAGTAGGCATTAAAGATGACATTATTTCTCACGAATAAAGAACTATTTTTCAAAATAGAGAGAGGGTTTTGTAGGTAAGATCCTTCTAAAGAAAAACCTCTCTCTATTTCATCAAATTCATCTCCAGCTAGCCGAAATACGTGTCGAAAAAACATGTCTGAAACATGAAATCATGAAAACTGAAAAATAGAGCTCAAAGATTTGTTCAAATATCCCAATAAGTGATACATTTTGAAAATATGAAAGAGGATTTTATTATTTGGTTTTTCCTCGAAAAAAAATTCCTAGGGATTTTCAAAATTCCTCTCCAGTTGGTCAGAAATGGGTCTTGAAGTTTACCACTAAACCAATCATTTACGGAGCACACCCTTTATCTTTTGCGTAGGAAAATCCTCTGTGCGACGTAATATTTTGTGGGGAGGAATTCTCTACGTGACGACATATTATGCGCAAAAGCATCCTTTGCACGAAAACATCCTCCACGCGACGACATCTTCTACATGATGACATATTCTATGCGACGACATCCTCTACACAGTGACATCTTCTGCGCGACATCATCCTCTAAGTGACGGTGTCTTATGTGTGACAACATCCTCTACGTGACAACATCCTCTGTGCAATGACATATTCTGCGTGACGAAATCCTCTGCGTGACGATGTATTATGCGTGACAACATCCTCTGCGTGACAATATACTCTGCGCAATGACATATTCTACATGACAAAATCTTCTATGCGACGACATATTCTGTGTGACGACATCCTATGTGCGACAACAACCTATGCATGACAACATCCTATGCACAGTGAAATACTTTGTGCAACACACAACAAATTTTGCAGCGCAGTGTTTCAAATGGAAATGGAAATGGAAATAATAGATGATAAAGCTTCCTTTTGAAATTGAATCTTGGAGATGTTAGGTGATGTGAGGCATAAAAATAATATTGGTGCTAACAGGCATGACTTTGCAAAGTGCTGAAAAACCTCTAACCTTAGCTATGAAAATCATGGTGCTAACAACTAGCTCTAATGGGGATGTTATCATCCCTATCAGGTAGCAAAGAACAGTAGACTAGGTGCCTTTGTTACACATTATTTTCATCACCCCTATGACCATTAATGACGTAAACCTATCATTTGTCTTTAGAAGGATCAACGACCTTAATCCTTGAAGAAGAATGAAGATAATTTTTCTGAGAGAGATGAAATTATACTTTTCCTTTGTCAAAAACCTTATAAAAACAGGTCATCGCACCTTTCTTAGTATTAAGGGTGTGATGATATAGGATCATCACAGGTTTCACCACAGTGGCCTATGATGTCGTCGCAATTTTCTCAGTGTTAAGGGTGCGATGATTTTCGTACGAAGGAAAAAGAGGAATTTCTTGAAAGTTCTAGAATAGAAGCTTCGAGGGTTAGGTGGCCTCCGATCGGTTTGGATATGAGTCACANTTCTCATTTGGAAAGTTAGCTTGGTGGCTTGGAAGATTAAGATTTTTGGGGTTGGAAAGTTCTTGAGTTTTGTAGCTTGTATGTTGGCTTTGAGCTTTGTTTTGTCAAGATAGATTGTTGATCTTAGAATCCGTGGAGCAGAAGTGTGTGGGAATCAAGGAATTGTTATAAGGGATCTTACAAAATCAAGGCATTGGTTGTATTCTCCTTTTCATATATTTAATACAATGATATATTTCTTTCCCATAAAATTGGTCTTATTTTATTGTATGAATCCTTGATCACATACATAGGTTTTGTTGAGTATACGTGGTTTCTTTCACTTCGTTTGATTGTGTCTTTTTACAGGTTCAACATCTCATAAGCCTTGGAATGGAGCAAGGACGACACTAGTGAGGACAAACGACATTTAAAAGGTATGTTAGTTATCCTTGTTAGTTAGTATTCTTGATTATATAACTTAGGGGAAGTTTTATATTCTGTCTTGTTTTGTTCTAGTTTTGGGTGAAACTACGGAGATATGTTTGTGTCCGCACTTACCGATATGTCCAATAAAATTTTTTTTGACCATACTGGGGAACAAATTTCTTTCCTATTTTGTCTTTCTTTCTTGCTTTGATCGCCTGGGTTCTATTTTATGAGTCACTGGGAGATACAGCTTGACTCTCTAACTATTAAACTTCACCAGAAAAACTTTCTTTCTTTTTATTTTTTCCATTTTTCCTTTGATCATCATACCCTACTTTAAGAGACAGTGCAACGATATAGGATCAACGCACCCTACCTTTTGACACAGTGCAGCGTCGTCACACTATATTTGTTCTCTAACCTGCGACGATCAAGGATTGTCACGCTATGTTAGTCTACAGCCTGCGACGATTGTGAAAAAAATTGATTTTTGATGGTTTTTCTTGCCCATATCTTAGATATGGTTTTGGGGTGATTTGTTGGGTCTGATTATAGTCTTCTTGACAACTTTGAATATTCTTTTATCTATCTTTGAAACAAAAAAAAAAATATTTCTTTCTTTCCATTAGATTGGGGGCATCTTTGCATTTGAAGGAGCGAATTTGCATGGTTTTTGGAAATTTTGGTCTTGAATTCTTAAAAACATTTCCTCCTCATCGTCGGTCAAGGGGGGGGGCGCAAGAATCATGTATTGGTGTACAGTCTCTTTGTTGCATTTCTTGAAGATATTGATATTAATGAGTTTAATAAAATTTTGGGACATTGTGCATCTGGGAATGATAAACATTTTCTCCTTCTCATAATATAGCCTTCATCGAAGTGAAATATTTTCATTCTCATTTATTTGCATTGTTTAGAGTCGATCAGAACATCATTTAGTCCACACCATTTTCCTCTTGAGTAAACAACAGCCTTAAAATAAAGATCTTATAAAATTTCATTAGACATTTTTATATTTTCTGGTAGCAAATCTACATTAGATTAGTTGTAGGGCTTTGGAATAGGTGTGAAAGATAAATTTTTGTTGGTTACGGATTCCCTTCTCGGGTTTTCTGAGTTATTGACCTAGGGTTCATATCACTTGGGGTTCCAACAAAGCCTCTAAAACTATCAGACCTCCTGGTAAACTAGAAGACAACACAACGCCCGGAAGGTACTACGCAGTCTCACCCGAGATAGCTTTAAATGGGTGGCTGTAAGACTCAGGCATTTACAGCCTAGGAAAGAGTAGGGTATAAAGGGTTTCTTGGTTAAGGCCCTATACCATGAGCTATTACTGTAATCCACTTATTCCTTGAAATTGCATATGTATATGTCATAGTTTAATTGCAACAAAGTATAAACAGATTCATAATAATGTATTAACTCATTCATCAAGCTTAACCATTAATCATTGAAAGAAAGTAAAGACATGTAAACATTCAACACATTACACGAGTATTACTGTGGTTGACCCCCTCTTAGGCTACGTCCACAAAGATTTGGCTCTTGGCTCTTTTATTATGGTAGTTCTGCAATTCTGGCACCATGTGATTACAATTCTCCACCAAACTGGGTAAGATCTATGTGAGGCGAACTAGATCGCACCATGATCTACAGCCTATGGGATAATCCTTAGATCTACCTTCCCTTGTATCTCCTTTGCTCGATCGCTTACAAAAATCAGTTCATACAGCTAAAAACCCTTTACATATCGCCTACGCTCATAATCAAAACAAAAATAACCATAATAAAATCCGACAATCAACAACCCTATATGATACTTTCATATCTATATTTATACATTTCTAGCTCTTCATCCATTTTCATAATATTACCAAAACCCTAACCCTTCTTATGCTAGGTATTTCTCCCATGGGCGTGTTGTTTTTCCTCCAGCTGTCGCTTTCCTTTGTGCACGCTTTCTTGCATGTGCACGTGCTAATCTTTTGCCAATTGTTACTTTAGTTTTATGCAAGCTTTCTTTCCAACGATCGTTCTTCTTTCCACTTCGGCCTGGTGCCAACAGGCCCCCAACGCTGACATGTGACTCGTCCCGAGTCACCTAATTGCTCTGTGCTTCCTCGATCACCCTGGTGATCGTTTAGAACTTTTCCTACATTTTTGCTACTTGTGTTAGTGCCTGTGTGGTTTTCTCCTTGATGGTGTCGACTATTTGCGCTGTCACTTCCTTGTTCATCAGTCCTACGCATTCTAGCTGAGTTTGTGCTATCTATGTTCTAGATTCTTATGCCAATGCAAGTACTTATGCTACCCATTCCTGCAATGGTTCTATTTGAGCTTGACACTCTTGTTTCTTTGTTTGCACAGTGATAAGTTATGCATGCATCTTCTTCAACTCTTGCGTTCCCTTGACCTGTTCTAGAATTGATATGGTCTTTTGTTGCTGCTTGAGTTCTTGGATCATTGCATTGATCCTCTCCTCCTCCTTGTCCCAGTGTTGGACTTGTGGATCCTCTTCCAGCTTTGTCCAAAGTTGCGCTGCTTTATCCAACAAGTCGGCTATCGTGCTAACCTGTTTTTCTAACTTGTGTAGTTGCATTGTTTCTTCCTGCTTCCTTTTCTCCTTCACTGCCGGTGGAGTTGTTGGTCTAATATGTCCGCGAAGAGTCTCGATCTCTTTATGATATTGAGCAATTTCCTGCACAATTTGGTTGATCTTTTCTACGGTTGGGAGTCCATTTCCTTGTGCAGTGGTTGGAAGTTTCCCAAAAGTTTCTTCCACTCTGCGTTCTAGCTCGTTTCTATGTTCCTGCTCCTCATGAGTTTCAAATTTGGCCTGTGCACAAATTGTTTCCAGCATATCCCTGCTTCTTTGTTGCTTGTTGTATCTCGACCAAGTTTTTATGTTCTCGAGACTGTATCTCATGGTTGATGCTAATCTGTAATTTGTATAATTCCCTTGATGGCATCCGTGTAAAGACCAATTGGATCTGATCCAAATCCTTCAGTGGCGTCTATCCCACAATTTCGTCTATTCGTAGCATGCTAGGCTTTATGTAGACTGCGGAATGTGCTTGTGGCTTCAGAAGAACTGGGTCGCGTTCTTCTACCTCCATCCTTTCTATGGTATGTGTGATCGATGGCTCTATGCCTCTATTGCTACTTGTGATCTGGGCTTCCTCGAATTTCTTAAGGAGTTGTCCCATTTTTGTCAATTCCTTCTGCAATATATCCCTATCGTGCGTTGCATGATTGAAATCCTCCGCGAGGCAGTCCTGGACCATTCCAACAATCATCACACCATCATCCTCCATGATTTTATAGTTCGGTGGTGGTCGTTGTGCCTTTGTTTTCTTACGCGTGCCTGCTTCTTGTACTGCTGATCTCTTAGTTCCCCCTAGTTTCTGTGTGATGGGGTTCGATGCGGTTTCCTATGCTCCCTCAACCGGTTTCCATTGTCCATTGGTTGGTTGAGTGGTTTATGTCCTCCCCTTCTAGGTCCCTAACTGTTCTGAGCCATCCTCTACCTGAGTTGACTTGGTTTGGCCCGTTATTGCTCTCTTGGGTATTGGTATTTTTGGAGTTTGTGTTTCTACCTACGGAGCCCCTCCTTCTATTGTTTGTCTTGGTACTTCTCTGGGTATGGTTGGAATCCTCCATTCATTAGGTCATTCGTTGATGATCATGGCGATATCACCATCAGTGACGCAGTAGCGCATATGTAGCCACTGTTTATTCGGGTCCTGCCTTGGTTGTATCCACATGGCTTGTCGCCTAGCCTAGAAATTGGTGATGTCCCTGTATCATGCGACAACCTCTGGTGTTATTCTCCATGCTCGACTGATGGCTTCCTGCATCTCCCGTAGGTAAGCTTCGAATACGATTCCATTCTCCCTCTTATGCTTGGCTAGTGGTGTGGATTTCAGGACGCGATATCTTGCTCCTCCTAGATGTGGTGTGGTATAGAAGAAGATGTGTTCTGGTTCTCACCATCCCATGAAAGAGATGAGAGTGATCAGCCATGAGTAATGAAATTTCGTACCTCCATCCTAAACATCTTTACAGACTACTTGGAACAAGTTTGACAGGTATGGCGCCTGGCACATGTAGGTGCCTTCTGCGCACTAAGCTGCAATAGAGATGACTCCTGCCGGTACTTTGTGTTTGCAGTATTTTCTTAGCAGTTTGTAGGGTAAGATCTTTGGGCCCAATTGTGTAGTGGAATCATTGATCCATTTGATTATAATGCCTCTTGTTCCTCTGTTGGTGCCATATTTCTTCTTCATCTCTTCTACCAATGTTTTGTCCTTGGACTTATTGTCCAGAATCAACGTGGATCCATACCCCCAGTGGGTAGTCCTGTTATCTGCGCGATAAGTTCAACAGTGATGGGGATGGGTTTGTCCAGCCATACATCCCCTCCATGCATAATTTCTAATAGTTTCTTGACGGATGTCGATGCATATTGGCTTCTGCCAAAGTGTGGTATCTTCAGCAATCCTAGAATGCATGTTCTATCCAGTCCAGTTGCCCACTAGTGTGTCTAAGTGATGGTTTCTCTGAGAGGGTTCATGACTATTTTCTGCATAAATACCTGTGGTGAAATATCTAGATATTTGGTTTCATCTGCTACGTCATGGTCGGAATAATTGAGCTTCCCGACATGACCCAATAGCTGCGGGTCCACCTGTACTCCCTCTGGTATGCGAGGTAGAACAATCTTTGCAGTCAGTTTCTTTGAAGGTGAGATTGGTATATGAACTTGGTCCCCCTGTTTTGTTGGCTAGCTCAAAGTTCCAGCAGCTTCCGATTGCTCCTTTTCCATCCATTCTGCCCAAGCCATGCCCATTTCACCGGTCGGCTTGGCCGAAAAAGAAAAATCTTGGATGGGTATTTTTGGAATGTCTGGTTGCACTTCTACTCCCAGCTATTCTGTCGTTCCATTTACTTCCATGGCTACTTCGATATGTTTCAGTTGTACTTCCTAGTGGGTTTCTTCTTCCTTATTCTGAGGCTCTTGCACTGTTGTTGGTGTATCATGTTCCATGGTCTCTGTTTGTGGTTGCAGAATCTCCTCTATTATGGGTATGGACACTACTGGGAATTCCTATGGCAATGGTATTTTGTTAATATCGATGATCTCCAGTGGCTACTACTCATTTTCTTCCAGTGGTCCTCGTGACCTAGTTCGAGTCCTGGTTGATTTGGCTTTCTAGCCTAGTTCTGCGATCTTCGGTGGTGCCATAATGGTTTCTGTCGAATGTTTTTTGGGTTTGAATGGCTTTGGTGAGCTATGTGGTCTTGCTCTGTTCATTCTAGTTGTTGTTGCTCTCTTTTTGTTCTCCTTCCATGAATAGACTAACTTCTTATGTGCTCGTGTGTTGTATGGGCTCGTCATGAAGCTTGTCGAGGATGCTTCCTCCATCATGCGATTAATGCACCATAAGTGTGGGTTCAATGCATCTGAGGTGGTTTTGTATTTTCCATTATGCCTACTCTGGTGTCTCTAGTTGGCACGTTTAATGTGGCATCCCATCTGTCCTTGCCTTGCTTTAAGTCTGCCTTGTGTCGTCCTGTCAACCTGCTTTTGCTAACTTTCCTTTTCCCGCTTATTTCTCTTTTCGATATGGCCGTTATATTTTCCCTCGCTACCTTTGTATTTCATATGTGGCTTGTCCATCATGTTTCACATTGTTTTAGGCTTTTTTTCTTTTTTTTTTCTACTGTGCAGTGGGTTGTCGACTGTCCTTGTACAACTTCAGCTGGCTCCCATTGATCATTCCTCTGAGGTCTGCACCTACTAGGTCTCTTAATTGTACAAATCCTCCATCTGTGACAACTTTTACCTTGTATGGTCCTAGACAATGCATCCTCAACTTTCCTGGGTGCTGCAATGATTTACTATCATAGAGCAATACTAGATCTCCTTCCTTGAACGTCTTCCTCTTGATGTGGCGGTCGTGCCAAGCTTTGTCTCTTGCTTTCTGTACTTGTTGATGGAATCCTGCCAAGATTCAATCTTCCTCCATAGACAGTAACTGATTCAGTCTTTCCTGTATTGCGCCTCATTCTTTCATTTGTGTGATAGTTGCTACACGTAGACTGGGTATTAGAAATTCTAACGACACTATTGCTTCTTGGCCATATACTAGTTTGAATGGTGTGTGGCCTGTCAACTTTTTGCATGTGGTTCTATACGCCTATAGAATTGCTAGTACCTTGAGGTCCCAATCATCCCTGTTGATGTTACATATCTTTGTCAAGGAATTCTCTAGAATTTTGTTGAATCCTTCTATCATGCCATTTGCCTATGGATGATACGGTGTGGTTTTTTTGTGATGAACTTCAAACTCTTCAAGCATCGCATGGATGGTGTTGTTTATGAAGTGTTTTCCTTGGTCGCTCATAAAAATTCTTGGGCACCCGAATCTAGTAATTAACTATTCAAACAGAAAGTGGGTAGTTGTCTCTATGCTGCAATCTTTTACTAGTGTGGCTTTCGCCCATATTGTTAAGTATTCTGTTGCAGTGATAATATATCTCTCCCCTGTTCTCTTAGCTGGTGGGCGAATTGGTCCCACAAAGTCTATTTCCCACTTGTTGAATGCCTGTAGTGTCACTTGCGGTCGTAGTGGCATCTCATCCCTTCTGTTGGGTTTTCCTACCCTTTGACAGACATCGCATTGTTGACAGTACTCTTTCAAGTCTCTATGGATCGTTGGCCACCATAATCATGCAAGTAGTACCTTATGCGCGGTATCTTTTCCTACATAATTCCCTGCTGTTATTCCCTCATGGTCTTCTGCTAAAATTCTTGGTCATTCGTGGTCTAATACGTATCTTCGTAAGATGCTATCTGCGCCCATGTTGTATAAATGTCCCGTGATCAATTGATAGTCGGTTGCATGGAATACCAGGTTCTTCTTCTGTGCAGTGGTATATTCTTGTGGCACAATACATGTGCTCAAGTACTGGATGATCTCTACGAAGTAATCGTCAACAATCTGTACTTAGAATAGATGTGCATCTGGAAAGTTGTCTTCTAAGTTCGTTGGTTCCTCTCCATTTGTGACCCTCGATAGGTGGTCAAGCCCTGCATTCAATTTTCGTGGTTTGACTATTACCTCAAAGTCGAATTCTTGAAATAGCAGTAACCAATGATAGATTCTCCCCCCCAACACTGGCTTGTTGACTAGGTATTTTAGGGTTGAGTGATCTATAAACATCTTAAAGAATTTTCCTAATAGGTAATGTCTGTATTTCTGTAGTGCATAAACCATAGCTAGGTCTTCTCTTTCTGTCGTGTTGTAATTATGTTCTGAGTCAGATAGTTTTATGCTTGCGAACGCTATCGGGTGATCCAAGTCTCCTGCTCCTGGTTGCGCTAATATAGCTCCAAGTGCTATCGTTGATGCATCTACATGTACATGGAATGTCTTCTCCCAATATGGAAATACCAATATTGGTGCGGTGATGATCTTTTCCTTCAGGGTATCCAAACTGTGTTGGGACTCGTCGTTCCATTGATACTTGGTATCCTTCCTTAATAGTTTTTCCATTGGCGTTGTAATTTTCACGTAGCCTTTGATGAATTTCCTATAATATCCCATATGTCCTAATGTTTCTCTTAGTTGGCGGACTGTTTTTGGTGCTAGTAGGTTAATAATGACTGTGATTTTGGCCGGATCCACTAGCAAACCCTGTTTTCATACTATGTGTCCCAATAGTATCTCGAATGGTGTTCCAAATATGAATTTCTTGATATTCAGTGATATCTGGCATTATCGACATCATTCTAACATTAGTCATAAAAATTCCACATGGTTTTTCAAGAGGATATAAACCATCCAATCATCCAGGTATACTTCAAGAAATTGGTGGATAAATTCCTTAAATGCTGCGATGACCACTCTGGAGAATATCATAGGTGCATTCTTCAGTCCGAACAACATGACTGCATACTGATAATATCCCCATTCTGTTGTGAATGTGGTCTTGTGTCTATCCTCCTGTGCTATCTTAATCTGACAATATCCTGAGAATCCATCAGTGAATGAGTAGGCTTCGTGGCCTCCTACGTTCTCGAGTACTTCGTCCATGAACGGTGTGGGGAATGGGTCGTGTAGACATGCATCGTTCAACTTTATCAAGTCAACACATATATTGATCCCTCTTCCTTATTTCTTGTCCTATAATACCATTGGGCTTATCCATTCTGATTCTTCGACTGGTTCGATGATGCCGACCTCGAGCATCCTGTTGATCTCATCTTTAACTTTCTGTTTATAGATGGGGTTCAGTCTATATGGTCATTGTTTAATGGGTCTCGCATTAGATCTAATTGGTATCTTCATTTCTCCTAGTTCTCCGGCTATTCCTTTCATCTCTGTAAAGGTTGTAGGAAAAAGGTCGTTGTATTCACGCAACAATTCTGTGATGCTTTCCAGTGTCTGTTCGTCCCAGTAATCTCCAATGATGGCCATTTTGGGCTGCTCGGTGGTCCATATGTTAACCTTCTTTATCTTGATTGGCACAGATATGACCTCTGACTCTAGGGGTGGTCCTTCCACATCTCTCTTGCCTTCGACTTCTTCGATCTGAATATCACGCGGATCATCTTCATTCGATTCTTCCTCCTGTACATGGTAGAATGACAGTAGTTCCTTGACTTCCTGCTTATTCTACTATTGTTCTTATGTGATGACTTCCACTTCTGGTTTTGTAATGAATATGATGTCTCAGATCTGTTTAAGGGCCATGTCTATGTTGGGGTTCTCATGCTCGAATGAGAAAGTGATTGTAAAATTCTGTTGGAGTGTCACCCATGTCTTAGTTCCTTTGCACATTTCCTGGTTCATATACCAATTCGCTGGTATGCCCTCTAAAGTGTGAATGAAGTAGTGATACCATTCCTCTGGTGGGATCATTTTCCACAACATTTTACATGCCTCCAAGTGTTCTGTTGCTGTTCCTAGTCCATCATATTTCTGTCGGTTGTTCCCTATCTATTCTGTGGAGAACCTTATGCGCAGTAATTGTTTGCATTGGTACCAATCTATAATAGTCTCTTTGTGCGTACCCCACCATGTTGCAGGTGTAGCCTTTAGTGTTAAATCTAGTGCTAACGATCTATGGTTTTCTCATACTTCATCTTCATATTGTGTCAAGAAAGTTTCCAAATCATTTAGCCCATGAAAACTGGGTGGTTCTCTGATTTCTATGTCAATCCATCTTATTGCGCGGTCTATTCTTGCACACTTTCTCATGGATACTTCGTGTAGTCTTTGCTGCCAGTTTTCTAATCCGGTGTCAGATTCTTTTGTGCATGAAGTAATGCTCCGCCAACTGAGTACCCTGTATGCAGTTGGGTTTATATAGTCCGCATCGCGCGCAGTTGTTCTATATAACTGGCCGATCTCTTCTAAGTCTAGATAGTGGGTTCTACGAACCTCTCGCCTTATGATGGGTTGAGTGGGGCTATGACCCTATAGTCCCCCAACTCAAATGTCATTTTTCTTGTTTTTAAGTTAATTATGGCCTGGTTGTCAAACGCCCAATCCAGACCAAGTAGCGCCGAGTAAGGTGTTGTGTCATCTACTATTTCGATGACTTCAAAATCGACCTTAGTGCACACACCATCCACATCTATTGTCACTCCTTTCAGTCTACCTATTGGTAGGACTCTATGTTGATTTGCTAGCTTTAATTGAATAGTTGAGTATCCCAATGTAGGTTCTCCCATGCATTGCCATGTAGTTTTTAGTAGTACATTCACTTCAAATCCTAGATCTAGTATAATATCTCCGATGTTAGCATTTAGTCTAAATTCCCTAATTGTTCTTCTTCTTGTGTGTAGGTGGTTGATAGTTTTCAATTCTAGCTTATGTTCTGTCTTGCTGTTACATTTTTCTAGGATGTTTTGAAATATTTTGACAGATGAAGGATCACTTAACATTTTTATGCATGATTGAAAAAAGTATTTGATAGTACTTACTTGTTCCTTGGGTTGTATTATGTTGGTATGGTACAATGATGGTGACATTTCATATTCTGGAGCTTCCTTGCTATCCTGTGCATTCGACGTTGTGTCCCCCTTATGGAATTCTTGTCGGGATTTTGTAAAGATATCCTTCTCCTTATGCGCATCAAACTGCTTCTTAGGGTCAGTGTTCTTCTTTAACCATTGGTTCTGTGCTGGTTCCTGTCGAACTACGTCATTTCCTATTTTTGTTCCTCCTTGAGTGACAATGTTGATGTTTCGTATGTCATCCCTTGCTTCAGCTGAAATCCACTAAACATTCTAGTTATTTTGATTCCTTTTTTCTTGGATATTTACGAGTAATGTCATACATTCCTCTGTATCGTGGTCCGATGCATGACAATACATACAAATTGTTGGTGGCAGTGTACACTCTCATGAATAATGTCCTGGTTGCTAGCAATTGTGACATGTGATTGGTCCTCTACCATATCCAAAACCTCCTATGGCTCGTCCTGATCCTCTATAAGCTACACAATCACCTCGCGACGCATTATACCGTGGTCCCTGATTATACTGCGCGATATTGTACTGGGGCTGTGTGTTATTGTAAGGTTGCGACGTAGTATTATACTACTACTGCGCAGTGTTGTATGGTGTTAGGGTTTGATTGAACTTTGGTGTTGCCTTCCCAGTCATCATTTCTACTTGTACCCTGTATGCGTATGATGTTCTTTCCTGCATCAACTCCATAGTTCTACAATATTTGTCGTCATGGGCGACTAACTTGCAAAAGGTGAAATATGAGCTCGTTAGGACTGTTTTGTATTTCTGCATCATCGTGCAATGGTAATAGTCGTGACTCGGTTTCTTGCATATTTCGCACCATAATCCTCTCTGTGGTAACAGGTTTGGCATCCCTGTCGCCATATACTGTGCGAATTTTGGGCATTCATTCTTATGGTGTCCTTTTGTCCTGTAGGTAGTGCACCAAACAACTTCTCGTTTGTCCATGTTCTTATTCTGGTTTAGCTGAAATGTTAAGTTCTTTAGATCCTCCTTCAGTTCTTCGATAGCCGGGTCCGTCTGCTCATACTAATTCTCTTCCAATTGCAAGGCTTCCTGCTTCATAATGGATATTTTAAGTGTGGGAGTAGTGAGTTGACAAACAGGTGTCAATGCTGCATATCGGTCATAAGGTATTTTAACTTTCCTTTTAATCGCTTTAATCTTTGATCGATCTCCCATACCTATTCTCCTAGTTTTTGTCTTATTTCAATCATCTCGTTCATGTACTGATCCTCTGAGATCGACTTCTAGAACTCATTTATCAATAGTTTCTTAATGTCATCTAGTGCCCTTTCCATCCTGGGAACACTGTTCGTGTCTAGACTCATGTACCAGTCTAGTGCACGGTCTCTTAGCATGATTGCTAGCTGCGCAAGTTTGGTGTTGTCATCAGTGATCTGCTTTGCTTCCCAGATCTTTGTGAAAATGAACAAATGCTTCTCAGGGTCTTCTGTTGCTTCTCCTCAAAACTTTGGTAATCTGATAATAGGATCGTGTCTTGCCATCCCGAATACTGAACTGTTTCCTCCTCCGTGCGGTGTAGATACTTGACTAAGGTTTCCTGAACTGTCTCCTCTAGTTGTTGCTCCTTGTGTATATGTACTTCCTACTGTCAGACTTCCTCCAAAATTTGGTTGCTTAAATGGTGGTGTTCTCTTTGGTGTATTGGTTGCACATGGGTTTATGGGTTCGACACTAACATTAATATGAAAGGGATGGTTGCCTTCTCCTCCTGTTATTGGGCCTCTTGTTTTCCTCTCATACATGGCATGTAGGATTTCCTCAATCTGCCCCATAGCTCGAAGATCCTCTACTTCTTCCTCATCATTGGCCAAGCCCTCCCTCTCGGCTACAACTCTCTTCTTGGTATTCACCTTATATTGGTAGGGTGCTCCGCTACGCGTCGTTCCTAATGATGCCAAGATCCACTTAAGCTGGTCGTCATCCATCAAGATCGGGTCCAAGGGTTCCTCCTTCTTCTCTTTATCCTTACCTCCTTCCATTCCTCCTTTCTATGTCACTGCTTCCCCCCTTCCCCCATGTGCGCAGGGAAGTCTAGTTGTCTGATTCCATTGTCATTACACCTTTTTTATATAGTATTATCTTGATAGAAGTATACAGTGATCAAATGTACCTGCCTCTGTGTCCTCATAGGAACTCTTTCTCGGTTGTGATGTATGACTTTGATGTGTCTATTGAAAATTCTGTGATAAATCTTGCCACAATACTGTCAAGCCAAAAGTCAACTACGTGGGTGAATTTGTTGTTCACCTGCTATAGCTGATGGATCTGTACTGGAGTCCAATCTAGCTATCAGATCTGGTTCGTCACGTGGTTATCCATTAACCTTAAGATCCACTCCTATAGTAGATGCGAAAAATCATAGAAAATGATTTTGTATAAATTCATAAACACATATTTATGCAGGTATCTACGCGGTGTGATTCTAGGGTTTCTATTGTCTTTGTGTGATTCTAGGGTTTCTATTATCTACGCGGTGTGATTCTAGCTCTTTAGTCCTCAACCAGCCCTTGATTTCTTCTCTTGTGGGGTTCCAAGGTCTCCACATTCCCTTCTAATGGCTCATTTCTCTTTTGTTCCGCTCCTTCGGTTCTTGTCCACACTATCTCATCTACTCTATCCTCCCTTGTTCCTCTTAATACGACAATAGAACCATTTTTTGGTTATGAATTCCCTTCTTAGGTTGTCTGATTTATTGACCTAGGGTTCATGTCATTCGGGGTTCCAACAAAGCCTCTAAAACTATCGGCCCTCCTGGTAAACCAGAAGGCAACATAGCACCCAGAAGGTATTGAGCAGTCTCACCCGAGATAACTTTAAATGGGTGGCTGTAAGACTTAGGTGTTTACAACCTAGGATAGAGTAGGGGATAAAGGGTTTGTTGGTTAAGGCCCTGTACCGCGAGATTTTACTGTAATCCACTTATTCCTTGAAATTACATATGTATATCTTACAGTTTAATTCCAACAAAGTATAAATAGATTCATAACAATGTATAAACTCGTTCATCAAGCTTAACCATTAATCACTGAAAGAAAGTAAATACATGTAAACATTCAACACATTATGCGAGTATTACCGTGGTTCACCCCCTCCTGGGCTATGTCCACAAAGATTTGGCTCTTGGCTCTTTTATTATGGTAGTTATGCAATTTCGGCATTGTGTGCTTACAATTCTCCACCAAAATGGGTAATATCTATGTGAGGCGAACTAGATTGCACCAGTCTCTACAACCTATGGTCTAATCCTCAAATCTACCTTCCCTCGTATCTCCTTTTCTCAATTGCTTATAAAAATTAGTTCATACAACTAAAAACCATTTACAGATCACCTATGCTCATAATCAAAACAAAAATAACCATAATGAAATCCAATAATCAACAACCCTATATGATACTTTCATATCTATATTTATACATTTCTGGCTCTTCAACCATTTTCAGAATATTACCAAAACCCTAACCCTTCTTAAGCTAGGTCTTTCTCCCATGAGCGTGTTGTTCTTCCTCCAGCTGTCTCTTTCCTTTGTGCCCACTTTCTTGCATGCACACGTGTTGATATTTTGCCAGTTGTTACTTCAGTTTTCTGCACGCTTTCTTTCCCACGATCGTTCTTCTTTCCACTTCGGCCTAGTGCCAACACTTTCCAAAGCTGCAAACAAACATAGAATCTTGAATTAGGGAGAAATTAAATCCACTTGCTACATTTTGTCCTGGGAAGCTCTTATAACAAAAGGGTCAATCATGAGGTCGCATTAGTACTGACAGAGTCACTCACCCTTCTTTGTTGGTATTACTATAGAGATTGCGCGTATTATTGGGGGTCACTTGAGAAGAAAATCCTATGGGGACCTGCTCGAGTTGATTTTGGGCTTAGATACCCTGCCTTTGTGCATGGATCAGACTTTCGATTGTTTCTTCAGGAATCATTGTCATAATTGGTAACCTTAGTGGCCTATCTCTTTAGGGTCTTTACACGAGGTGACAGTGAAGGGGGAAGTCTTCATTGTACCTGGAATCGACGTTGGCCAAACTCACTCAAGCTCCTTGGAGGGTATACCCAGAATTATGTGTGGGAGATTGCACCAAAGTGTAAGTCCGTTAAGTAGGTTGTCAACATAACTTTTCCACCCTCTCTATCTCAACCCCTTCTTACATTGTTCCCATGACGTTGGATTTCATCACCAACTAGTGTGCTCATTGTGAGAAGGTTTTATTTGTTTGCTTGCTTCCTATATTTTTAGCGTGTGTCAAGGATGATTTTAAGGATGGAAATTTATTTTAAAATGTAGAAACTTTGGCGAATATTACTAATCCTTCATATGTCAACTATAAATGTTTGGTGATATTTTTTTTTAAATATTCAAATTTATAAGTATTTTATATAGTTTTTTATAAAATTTTGGGGATTTTTGAGGTAAAATAATTTTATCCTATAGAATTTGGGCGAGTCATTTTTAAAATAATGAAACTCGTTTTTCGAAAAACCATGGAAAATAAGCCCATGAGCGAAATTTATCCCCTAAAATCATCCTTGGTGTGTGTTGTTTATTTTCCCTAGAAGACTCTAGATTGGATCTTTTTTTACTAGCGTTAGTTCCTGGAACGACCAATGAAGAAAACCTTGCTTCGGGGGAGCCTTTTCTTTTTCCTTCTTACGAAAACATTGGTCCTCCTCACATCGCTACTTTGAGCCTTCCAGGTCTCACAATTGGATTACCGGTATGGTTGATTTACACTCAGGTAATATTGAATGCAGCTAGTGCTTCAGTTGTAAGCACTTCCCCCCAAGAACATCGACCTCATGTTGATCCTTCACCTTCTTCACCAGTGAGATCTTCTTCACCTTCTTCACTTACAAGGTCTTCTTCCATTTCATCTTCTTCACCAAGTGAAAGCTCTAAAGCCAGTAACATGGTGGATAAGAAGAATAAGAAAAGGAATATTAAGAAGAAGAAGAATAAGTAAGGGTTCAAACTTCCAACCACTGTCGGACATGTTGGGAAACACCCAGTTACTGATAATCGTGCTGGGAATGTTGATGGTACCAAGATCATCGAAACAACCCATAAGCCCAAGTACCCTTGCAGGATTTGTAAGGGTATCCATCTTCTTAAGTATTTCCATGGTCTATCCAAGGTTATAGAATCATGCTCTACACACCCTCACCAACCCATGTCATCAGCCTCTGAACAACATGCTGATGACCTTCCGTCAACTAGTCAAGGTATTGTTGGGAAGAAGAAAAGTAGAGTCAAGTTGCCGTGTATGTTATGCAGAGGGATTCATCAAACTCACATTTTCCCTCGTATGGATGAAGCCTTGAAATTACTGGAAGACATGACTATTTCCCAACCTCAACTTCCAGTTTCTTATCACAAGATTAATCTCACCCACCTGTAGTTGATGGAATGATCAATCCACTCCCTTCGCCGGTTAGTTCGATTGATCAGGTAGTCAATCTGGTCACATCTTTAGTTGAACCAATTGACAAAGTGATCTATCCAATCCCATCATCGGTCAATCCCACTCTCCTGTTAGAGGGTGAAATACAAGCGGTCGATCTATTTCCACCCGTCGGCCCCATTCTCCCCTTGGTGAATGAAACCCAAGTGGTCGCTCTAATCCCGTCATTGGTCAATCCTACTCTCCTGCTAGAGAGTAAACCTAATATTGCTCATGTTTTTCTTATTGATATAGAATCTACCGTGCTCAGGGGCATTCCTCCTTCTCCCATAGAACCCCCTCCAAGTAATGAGGCCATCCTTTTTTATTGGTGTGTGCTAACTTGACCTCGTCTCCCCCCTTACAATCCTTTCAATATTGTAGTACAGGTTTGTGGTCTGGACGTTCCTCCGACATTGATAGATGAAGTTTTGTTCGTTAGTATTTTTCCCTCTATTGCTTGGCAATCTTTGGGTTATCCTCAGCTTGTGCCAATTATGCATAATCTATTGCTTTTCAACAGAAGAACCAGTCAACCTTTAGGGACCCTTCCTCAGTTTCCCGTGATTTTGGAGGGAAAACTGTTTTTATTGATGTCATGGTAGTCCAAGACCCCTTGCATTTTGATTTACACCTTGGGCGAGATTATGTCTATGCCATGAAAGCTATTGAACAAAGCTATTGTGTCCACTCTTTTTTGTGTGATATCTTTCCCTCACGATGGAAGAGTGGTGACTATTGATCAACTTTCATTTTTTGGTCCTGACTTGACCGTCAACTCGATGAATTCCATGAATAGTTCATATATGTAGTCGATATCACCCCTGCCATAGGTCAATTATGTGGAGTTGTCTCCCATGCCTTCAGTTGCTGATGTAGATGAGCCTCTCCCTGTAAGCTCAATCTTTTATGACTTAGATCTGGTAGTTCACATGGTTATCTCTTCGATAGGGTCTTTAGAGCTTGATCTCCTTACCCTCATTGTGACCTTCAACATGGTTTCTTTCGAGAGCGTTTCTTCCGTCAAATGAAGATCTCTTAGAAGCCATGACTAAGTTTTGTCCCTTAACATGGTGTCCTTCTGGAGCATTGTCCTCTTGGAAGCCATGATCGAAAAGAGTCTTTTGAGCATGGTTTTCTGATTTCAAGATCGTTAAAAATGAAACCAGCTGTGAGGATAGTTTTACGTCCCTGTGGCAACCTTGTTAAAAAATGAAACATAGGTTATTATCATATTTCTTGTGTTTGTGTCAATATTGTTAAAAAATGAAACAGAGGTCTGGGGATTGAACCTGGATTCTTGAGCATAGTTCTTTTCCTGTGTCAAGCTTGTTAAAAAATGAAATGGATTCTTGCCCCTCTCTGTTTGAGTCAAGTATAATATTTGAAGGTTCATTTCATCTGCCTATGTTGTTGGATGAGATGAAGCTTGGGGGACAATGCTTCCAGCCTCTAGACTTCATGTTGAAGTTGAGCCAATAGTTTCTTAAGCTGGGGGATAAGTACCAACCATCCTTGTGTTATGCGTTGGGAAGTCCAAGCATAGTTTTCTATGGTTCAAGCTTGTGTAAAAATGAAACCACCTACCTAAAGCATAGTTTCCTCTGGTTCAATATTGTGTAAAAATGAAACCAGGTCTAAGCATAGTTTTGTTTAGTTTTTAAGCTTGTGTAAAAATAAAATCTATCCCAAGCATAATTTTTTTTTTTTGTTTTAAGCTTGTGTAAAAATGAAAACAATCTCGAGCTTAGTCTTTGTTCTTTCTCGTACTCATAAATACAGGAGAATGTAACCGAGTAAACTTTTATCACTTTTTTGGACTCGTAAAGGTTATACGAAAAAGGAACCAACTGGAGTTCCCTTTAAGCTCTTTTTAGACTCTCTAAACATGAAAATATTGTCTAGTGATCTTGTTCTTTACATGCTCTTTAAAGTATTTGAAGAAAACATTTGGTGAGTGGTAGTTTATTTGTTTTTCGGTCTCATCAGACTACTTTATGAAAAAGGACGTTTTGGAGTTTCCTTTAAGTGTTTTTTAGACTCTCTAAACATGAAAAACCTTGAGTTTTCTTTCTTTGGACTCGTAAAACAAACATCGAAAGGAACATATGGGACCGAACCACTCCTTTCTAGGGTTCGTTAAACATACTCCGAGGGACTCATCCAAAGGATGAGCTTACATTTCAAGCATATGTTATCCTCCTCAAGCTTGTGTAAAAATAAATAGGTACTCACCAGAAATGGTGGCGGAAAAATTGGGAAATAAATGTATCTAAACCTATATTCTATGGAAGAGTCACATTTGAACATGGCACCCTTTCACTCGCTTTGTGTCTAGGTTGGAAAATATGCTTGTCTCTTGATCATACCCCTTTCTAAGATTACAAATTGGTCTGTGATCCCTATTGTTGAGTCAATGTTTCCAACACAGTTGTTGTGTCGTCCATATGTTCAAAGAGAAGTTCAATCTGAAAATCCTTCTATTGTGTCGGCCATTTCTGCAGTCCTTAAGTCTCCTGAATCACTTGTTACTCTGATCTACTTCAAATATTGTTACTTGTTTCGTGTCATTGATGGGGGATACATTAAGGCCCTCCTATGATGAGTCTTTTCCTGTCAACTTCAACTCATTATCCAGGAATTACACTTAGAAGCTAATTGGTACCTTGGAACTTGCATGCCTCAATGGTAGGTTTCCTCGCTTTCAACAGTGGGTTTTCATTATTGACCCCTGATCCGGAGATTCTACCGAGTGTTCAACTTCAGCTCATTAATTCACACCCGTTGGATTGTACTAGTGTACCTTGGGAGTCATTGACATTAATGGTGATTTCCCTCGCACTTGTTAACAGTATTTGATTGGTAATTAAGTGGTTTCTACCATGTTCGACTTCAACACATGTATTCATATGGTTAGATTTGTACTATAGAGTGGTGGAGATGAAGACCCTAAATATTTTTTGATAGATTTAGGTTGTGTTGGAGTATATTCAGATTGTACTGTTGCATAGATCCACAGTGTATGTCTTGTGGCTATGCTCAAATTTTAGTATTTAACACAAAGATCCACAATGTATTTTTGGCGGCTATGTTCAAACTTGAGTTATAATGGCATGGATCCACACTGTATGTTTGGTGGCCATGACCTATCTTACTTGACATGGATCTTCACATGTCGGAATTTATTATTTGATTCATTTGTATTATGAGTATGGGAATGCCTACCTTAGTGATGATATATTATTGTACTGTATTTCCTTGTTTGTTGGCAGGTTTTCGACCGACATGTTTCTTGTTCCCTACACACACTCAACAAAGTATTTCAGCTATCACTCTGTTCTAACTTCATACTTTGGGGGGCTCTCTATTACACATTATTTTCTTCAACCCTATGACCATTAATGATGTAAACCTATCCTTTGTCTTCAAAAGTATCAATGGCCTTAATCCTTGAAGAAGAATAAAGATAATTTCTCCCAGAGAGATGAAATTATATTTTTCCTTTGTCAAAAACCTTATAAAAAGGGGTCATCGCACCTTTCATAGCGTTAAGAGTGAGATGATATAGGATCATCATAGATTGCACCATAGTGGCTA
This sequence comes from Picea mariana, assembly GCA_032191745.1. NCBI lineage: Eukaryota > Viridiplantae > Streptophyta > Pinopsida > Pinales > Pinaceae > Picea > Picea mariana. The sequence goes on along the minus strand of JASDQU010109615.1, from coordinate 24,352 downwards.
TGACGTCATCATGGTTTTCTTAGTGTTAAGGGTGTGACGATTGTCATACGAAGGAAAAAGAGGAATTTCTTGAAAGTTCTAGAATAGAAACTTCGAGGGTGAGGTGGCCTCCGATCAGTTTGGATATGAGTCACATCCTTGATCTCATGGGATCATCCTAACCTCCTCACCATATCCTTTTCATCTTATAAAAGGAGGCAGGTTCTCATTTGGAAACTTATCTTGGTGGCTTGGAATATTAATTTTGGGGGGTTGGAAATTTCTTGAGGTTTGTAGCTTGGAGTTTTTGGAGATTGTATGTTGGCTTTGAGATTTGTTTTGTCAAGATAGATTGTTGATCTTAGAATCTGTGGAGCAGAAGTGCGTGGGAGGCAAGGAACTATTGGAAGGGACCTTACAACATCAAGGCATTGGTTGTATTCTCCTTTTCATATCTTTAATGCAGTGATATATTTCTTTCCCATAAAATTGGTCTTATTTTATTTTATGACTCCTTGATCACATACATAGGTTTTGTTGAGTATACATGATTGCTTTCACTTTGTTTGTTTGTGAATATTTACAGGTTCAACATCTCATAAGCCTTGGAATGGAGAGAGGATGAAACTAGAGAGGAAAAACGACGTTTAAAAGGTATGTTATTTATCCTTGTTAGTTAGTATGCTTGATATTAAAACTTAGGGGAAGTTTTATATTTTGTCTTGTTTTGTTCTAGTTTTAGGTGAAACTAGGGAGATCTGTTTGGGTCCATACTTACCGATATGTCTGATAACAACCTTATACATTGTGATGTTCCCAAGCCATATACTGTGATCTGCAACCTGTAATCTGTTTCTCCACCAACTTATTATTCAACTGAGCTGAGCTTATTCACACCTACCTACCCTAATTGCTGAAAAAATTGCCAATCAAATGAAATAAAAATGCCAATGCAACCATGCAAGAACTTTATCCATTGTTTTCTTTCTTTTCACATGCTTTCTCCAAATCTTGTTTACTGATAATTCATTCAAAAATTTATCTATAAATTCAAATATCAAAAAATTAAAAACATTGGGACTATTTACCACCTCCAACAAAAATGAAAATGGATCCTCCAAAACATGCATAAAACAACAATCATGTTTCACCCATTCCATGCATCCTTATTTTCATGTAATTCAACCTATTGATTTCCCCAAAGATGTTGAAAAATCTGTTGAGCCTATTGGAAATAACAATCCTCTGAATCAGAAGACAGTGCTGGCTGAAATGAAACCTTTGGTGGTAAGCAATCCATATCTAACACTGACGTTGATTGACCATCATATTTATTTCCAAGATGGTAGTTGATCACAAGATGCAAATCTGAATTGAAATAACCTTCCATGTAATCAACAACATGGTCATTAAATGCATGAGAAGGTTGTTGGTCCTCTTCATTGATAAAAATTTGATCATGTAAAACAATGTCACTATGAATGCAATCAGACTTCCCTGCTTCCTCTATTATCTCATGATTTACTTTCAACAATTTAGAGGAAGAAAAACATAACGAAAGATAATTTTCATTGGCAAATCCACTACTTTCTTCATATTCAACATCATGCCTGAAGGATTTCTGATTTGAAACATTATAAACATTTTTCTTTAGCAATTTGAAAGAAGCAAAACACAACGACAAAGGTCTTTCACCTGATTCAATACTTTCCTCATGTTCTTCATTGTTGTCACAACTGAAACATGCAGGTTGCCTTCTTTCCTTAAACTACTGAAACTGAACACTTCCTGATGGAGAACATGCAGTTGGCTAATGTAAAAAATCAATCTCATAATCATCATTATATTCATCATATTTGGGCAAGTCAACTACATATGCAATGCCATCCACAAGGAAAAAACTTGGTACGCCAATTTTCTCTTCAGTAGGTTGATCCTTATCTTCCACAACAATGTTATTATTGAAAACTTCAAAAAAATGCATGAAACAATCAATTTTCTGCTCATGTTGAAAAATATTGGGATGTAAATCAACGTCTTGTTTATGAACAACCTTATGTTCTTCTTCTACACCATCGTTCTCTATATTTGAAACTCTTTAAATTCTGATTTTATGGCCTCTGACATGCTTGAATATTTTCTTCCACTTCCTGAGCATTATTGAACATCTATTGCAAGGACATAGACTTCCTCTAAATCAGAAGAAAAGATAATTCCGATTGAAAGGTTTTTACATAATGGAGCATGGCAGCAACATCAGGAGGTTGGACTTCTTTAGGCAGTTTATAATAAAGACTAGCAAACCTCTTATTAAAATTTGAGATGGTTTCATCTTTCATTCTTCTTTTGGCATAAAACTCTGAAAGGAGTAGATTACATGACTTTATCTCACCCCAAAATCTACAGAAAGCTTCCCTCAATTCATCTCACGAGCTAATTGATTGAGGCTTCAAATGTCTGAACCATGATTTGGCATCTCCTTGTAAGGATTGAGAAAAGGACCTCATAGAAACATCACCATGTTCAATCTCAAAAAGGTCTATAAAATGCTCAAAGACCTGAATATGTTTTTCAGCTCAATGTCCACCAAGCTTTCCATTGAACCTAGGAAGGTACTTATAATTTTTCAGAGGAAAGTCATGAAGGATGGAAGGCAATTTAAGAGGACCATATATTTCTTGAATCTTGGAGGGTGTAGGATTAAGAATAGAAGGTACAAGCTCATCTTTGGTTTCAGTAAGCTCACAATAATGGTCATGAACATCATGTGGTTGAGAGGAAGGAGCTTCGTGAATATCATTTATACAAGAAGGAGGTATACCTACAATTTTCAACGAAGGATATACACGGGTAGATCTCTGGGATTCATTTGAACACAACAAGTGAAGAAATATTCTTTTGAAAAACTCAGGAAAGGAAAAGAAGATATTGATAAAATAGAAAAGTACTTCTTGAACTAAACTTAAGCTCGAGTACCTGATTTTTCCATACTTCTCTTCCATATCTCTGTCAATGGGTCTCATTCTCCAGTGGAGTCTTTGAATCACATTTGAAGCTTGATTGGAGTCACCATGAACACTTTAGCTCTAGATTCTTCTGCCAGTGGAATCACCTTCAAACTAATTTTCTGATGTGTGGAGCTATCAGAGAAGAAATACAACCAATATGTGCCTAAGTGTCTGCTTCTCTAAGACTTTAGACCTAAAACAATGTCGTTATTCCCAAGGACAATAATAGAAATCCTTCCCTGGCAGTGATGCCAGAATGTTAGCGCTCTATAAACTTTGTTTGACTGAGAATAGGAATGAAAGAGAAAACCTACAAACCAAATTTGAGGTCGAAAACTAGCCTTTCTGACCTGGAAAGGGATCTCTCCGAGACTTTGTCTCTGTACAGGTTATGGATTTAAACTGTCAGCTAGATTTAACATTTTTGTACAATATTTCTAGTTCTATTGGTGAAATAAAGTGAGACCTTGGGCTATGGAGTCAATTTAAGAAAACGATAGAAACAAATGACTTAGTGACTGAACTTGAGAGGATAAAGGATAAGTAAGCAACAGTCTTTCAGTTAAATATCATTGTGTGTGGTGAGATAAAAACACATGAAGCAACTCAGAGTACCATTGGGGATGAATTCAAAGTTCACTTAGAAGAAGCACAATCATCTAAATGGCTCAAATCTAGAGCATCGTGCGATGAATTCTAGATTTGAATCACGTTATGATTTATACAAGATATAGATATGAATATAAAGAACACGATAAAGCACGTACACAAAGAGAGAGTACAATACATCAAACTACTACCATTAGACTCTTTTCATCAAAGCTTCAAGACCTTTGCATTAAGTTTCAATTGAGTTCAAAAGCTACATTCAATAGTCACTGTCTACACTGTTTTTTCCAACCAACCCTCTTTACATCAAAATGACCCCCTTATATAGAAAACTAATTCCACATTTGGTTGTTAGGGTCGAACTACCACCTCCTAGAATCATGGTTCTAGTTTCTTTGAAAGAGAACAATAGCTTCAACGGATTTACTAAAAATAGAAAACCCGACTTTGCCAAATCATAATCGTATCTGAAATATTCTTTACAATCATTAATCATGATCAAAATTCTAGCATATGGTTTTGATAAGTCATCATGTGCATTGTTGGTGTAACACCCTATTTCCCCCAGTTTGTAAATATAACTATATGGGCCAATGAACTATGGCAAACTTAAAAGTCTGAAAATTTGATTTGTTGGACCTTGTGTAGAAGGTCGATGAATGTAAATTCTGTCATTTTAATATAAAATGGTTACGTTTTGCATGATTGCTGAAAGAGGGGATGTGCTAAGAGAGACCACAAAATTCTATGAAAGGTGGTGGAAGGGACTAGGAATGGTTGCGTTAACCTCCACCAAACCAGTACCATGTTGGAATTAATTTTCTTAGATCAGAACAACCCCCTAACCCATGAATGAATTACAGTCGGGATGGTAGGTGGGAGGGCCTCCTCAAGAGTTAATGAGGGGATGGGGTAGACTGCCCATCTGTAAGGCTTCCAGACCTGACCACAGACTGGAAATTTGAGCCACATGCAATCTTGCTGAGGAAGGTAAAAAAGGAAGTGTGGTGGGTAGAGGGAGACCTATGAGGAAAAATGCAGAGACAAGAGAGGAATCTCTCAGGTCTAAGGAAGGAATGAAAGAGGAACAATGAATTCTGATCACATAAAATAGAGATTGAGCCAGGAGAAGGAGAGTAACCTTCGTCCTTATCTATTTCTGTATTGGGAGAAGGAGAGTAACCTTCGTCCCTAACTGTCATTGAGCTAGAAGTAAGAGATTGAATCTCAAAGCATCATGGCTTAAGCTCAGGGGTGGCCAACTATAAATCCATTGGGAGTGACTGAGCCTATGGTTGGGTGGAAACGATCACCCCTTTTAGCAGTTGCATCACACTATATGGATATGATAAGTGTTTTCTTGCCTTATACTTTGAATTGTAAATAATGGATGTATGCGAGTATTTATATGTCTATAAACGGTTCTTTCTCTATTTCATGATTAAGTTATAAATATGCATTCATTCCCTTGAGAACCTATATGTCTTCTTGATTTTCCATATTCCCCTATTTAGTCAATCGAAGGCAATCTCCCAAAAAGCTACATCATTGTTCCAGAGTCGGAGCAAGCCTCTTGGCATAGCTATCATCTTGGTAAACTCACAAGTTAACTTGCCTTGACTTAGAGCTTAAATCCGTGCAAGTTGGGAAGGTGTTTCCTTCAGACCAGTAGTCTAGGATACTTTGAACTTATGCATATGTCCTTAACTGAAGACTTGAATAAGAGCGGGGATCATAGCCCAAGAATTATCGGAAGATCTAGGTGACCTGACTCTAGGAACCTTGGAGCTTGAATCTCTGACATGTCTAATTGTTACGACAGTCAATCTATGCACGAAGATCGAGAGTGGGGAGTCATTGTGGAGCATGAAGGTGGAAGTAGCAGAAATGCTGGTTCGCAGCCCACAATTCACCATTGTCATTGATATTGTCGGTTGGGAGATCAATGACTCTGATTAGAACAAGTTTGGTGAGTACTTCCAGATTGCAGAGGTTGAGCTCTCTGATAAAGAGAATGCACATTAGGTCCCCGCAATTTCTGTGAGCCATCGATCGGCATCAAGAAGCGACCAAGCATCGAACAACCAAAACAAAAGAACACCAGGAGGGCGAGAAGAATTGTTTTTCAAGAAATCCTTCGAACTGAGTTATTGAAATCCCTGAACACAAGGAGTGCATGGGAAATCAAAATCCTTTAAGGATCAAGATCAGAAGGGATAACACTTTTCATAAGTATTGACAAGATCCAAGATTCATACTCATAGGGGGAACAAAGGTCGAGACCTTTGCAAACTGAGAAATATTCTAAGTTAGAAGAGATCAAAAGCTTAGGAGGAGGATCGATAGTGGCCATTAGATCACAGTGCAAAGGATCGACAACCGTCTAATTGGAGCAAGGTGCACGATCCTTAGTTCTTCGTACATGAACTTACCAAAGTTTGAGATATGAGATTCTCGAAGTCTAGAGAGCCACAAACCTGATGTGAATCCCAATAATCTAATGACTCAAAGTGAATCCGAGTCATTAGATCGCCCGAAGTAAATCTCAGGCATCAGATCACTTGAAGTGGATCTAAGTCATCAAATACTGTGAGTCTAGGAAGAGGCAAAGTTTCAAGGTTGATATTTTCGAAGCCCAAAGAGCCAAAAATCCGAAGTAAACCTCAATCATCCAATCAACCGAAGTGAATCTGAGTCATCAGATCATCTGAACCAAATATCAAGCGTCAGATCATACGAAGTAGATCTGAATCGTCAGATTTTGAGGATAGGTCGCGTGAATTTATGGATTTTGGGTAAAGACCCAAAGTAAAGGTCGACCATTGGATCGTCCAAAGTTGATCTGAACCATCATATCTAGAGGACAGGTGGCGTGAATCTATGGATTCCGGGTAAAGACCCGAAGTAAACGTCAGCCGCCAGATCGTCCGAAGTAGATATCAAACGTTAGATCTAGAGGGCAAGTGACGTGAATATGTGGATTTCGAGTGAAGACCTGAAGTAAACGTTGACCATTGGTCATTTGAAGTAAACCTCAAGCGTCATATTTCCAAAGTGAATCTGATCTATTAGATTAGTAGCTTCGGGAAATCCATTTGAGAGTTTCTCAGTTGAGATTTGAGATTTTGCAAAGTTTGAAGTTTCAGAAATCCGAAGTGAATCTAAATCGTCCAATCATCTGAAGTAGATCTGAGCCATCAGATCATTCGAAGTAAAACTCAAGCGTCAGATTGCCAAAGTGAATATGAGTCTTCAGATCAGCAGCTTCGGGAAATCCATTCGAGAGTTTCTCAGTTGAGAATTGAGATTCACGAAGTCCGAAGTCCTGAAATTCTGAAGTGAATCCCAATCGTCTGATCAACAGAAGCATATTTGAGCCATCAGATCACCCAAAGTAAATCTCAAGTGTTGGATCGCCAAGGTGAATCTAAGCCATCAAATATCGTCTATTCAGGACAAGGCAAGGTTTGAGAGTTGATATTTCTGAAGTCTGAACTTCCGGAAATCCGAAGTAAATCTCAACCATCCGATCAGTCAAAGTGAAGTTGAGTTGTCAGATCATCCAAAGTGAATATCAAGCATTGGATCACTCGAAGTGGATCTGAGTCATCGGATTCAGAGGACGTGTGGTCTAGATATGAGAACTTCGGATAAATATTTGAAGTAATTCATAGCCGTCAGATCCAAGGGAGATGTGGCGAAAATATGAGAACTATGGATAAATATCTGAAGTAATTCATAGCCATCATATCTAAGGGAGACATGAAGAAAAGATGTGGACTCCAGGTAAAGACCCAAATTATTCCTCAATGGTCAGATCAATAGGACATGCGTCAATGCATTATAGCCTTCGGATAAAAGCCATTGGGAAAAAGGGTGAATTTTGAGATTTGAAATCTCAGAAGTCCGAAAACCGAAGGAGATCTTGACTGTTGATTGAGAAGAGGGCCACAAGACCGTTGATCCAGCTGAAAGGTCAAACACCCAAAGTAAAGGTAGGGTCATTTATTAGGAGGACAAGTGTCAACAAATCGTCAACTCAGAATATTGAAGTACAAAAGAGAGGAGGTTTTCAGAGTTGAAACTCCCGAAACCAAAAACCATGAAGGAGATCTCGTTCGTTGATTTTTCAAGAGGTCAGATATGATCTATAGGTCTGAGAGGGGAAGATCTGGACTACCAATTTTAGAAGTACCATCAAGATCAGGAGATCGACAATCCCGTAGCATTGTGGGGATAAGAGTTGCGTGTACGTTAAAAAGTTGAGGGCATTCCACAATTCAAACCGTGGTTTTGAAAAGAGGACACATGGAGGCTCGAGGAGAATTGCAGGCCAAAAATAAGTTTGATTCAAGCCTCCTTTCGCTGCATCTACAATCACGAAGTATTGTAAGGTCATTTTCCAAGGTCACATCAAGAGGGCCCTTATCCATAAAAGGAGCTAATGCCCAATACTCAAAGATTTCATAGGGGAGTGAAAGGGAATGTCACAGGTGCCATTAACCCTGCACCAAGGAGCCGAAAGTTTCTGTGTTTAATATCAGAATGAGACGATTAGGGTCTCAGAGAGTCGTTTCGATTCAAAATAGAAGATCCTTGACCAAAAGACTGGGTTGGTTCCCCAACGGTCCAAATTAGAACCCGTAGAGAGATAGGATTTGTTCCTGTAAGGAGGACGATTTTTATTTTTATTTTATCCCGTCGTGGGTGTGTTACAAATTAGTATCAGAGCATGGTTACAACACTTGGATTTCTTGGGATTATGGACGAATTGGTTAAAAAATCTATCTAGAGTACTTTTAAAAGAGTGACACCCTACCTTACCTCTTTCTTAAAAGTCTGGTTAAAAATGTTATTAAAGAAAAGAATGAAACTTTCTACTGTGTGTATGCATTTAATAAATTGAACTGTGTATTGTTCATGAACTAATAAACTGTTAGCTAACAATAATTTTTTTTGTCAACACTCGAGAAGTCAGTAAATTGCGGGAAAAACTCCAAGACTAAAGGATGGTGATGTGTCATGAAGTGGGGGATGGCTCCCAGAATAGAGACGAATAATATGATGAAAGTATGGTGATGGAAACCCGTCTGGACTTGGATGAAACTGTGAGGAGTCTCAGAGCCTAATTATAGAGTTGCAAGGATAACAATGAGAGATTGATAAAGGAGAAAGAAAAACAAATAGAAATTAACGCAGTCTTGCTACAGAGCTTATCCGATATATAGAGGCAACTACAACATGAACCCACAACCAGTCATGTGGACCGACTACATAAGAAGAGAAGTCAAAGTCCACCTGAGATCCGAAAACATGACTCCATAAGTGACCACACTAGGATAAGTACCTCGAAGAAGGCCCAGCCTGGAGGTAGGGGACACCCATCAATAGATTCCTCGGGAAAGCAAGATGGAAACTCCGAAGGATCTTCTAGTAGCAGAGCCAGCTCACATTATCAGAGGAAAGGAAGGAAGCAAAAGAATTCCAAACATCATGATCCTGAGGAATTCAAGAAAGCCAAACCACCCTCTTTCAATGGATAAATTAAGAAAGGAGAAGAGGCAAAAGCTTGGTTGCTTGGTTTAAAGAAGTACTTCAGATTCCATGACTACTCTGAAAACTTGAAGGTTCGAATAGCCATATTCAACCTGAATGGAAAGGCTTCCATATGGTGGGAAGACCTTAGAAATGTGAAAGGAGTCCATGAGAAGGACTTGTCATGGAAACAATTCGAGAAATACTTCAAGAAGCGGTATTTGTCAGCGAAATACACGGAAGGGAAGACTAAGGAATTCTATCAACTCCACCTGGGGAAGCTCAGCATAGATGAATTTGTCAATAAATTCCTTGAACTACTGAGGTATGTACCCTACATAAAAGACGAAAAGGTAAAAATGCAGTGGTTCATTAGTGGGTTACCTTAGACCTACCGAGATAGAATTGAGTTCGAATAACCAAATACCTTAGAAGAAACTATTTGGAAGGCAAGGTTTTGTTATGAACTATTTGGGAATAAGACAAGACCTCACGAGGACTAAAAGAAGAGGAGTAGTTCAGGATTACAGAAGAAGGGGTTTAAATCCTCAAGATTCAAGAAATATAGAAAATATTCTAGAAGGATCCTTCCTACTAGAAGTGTATATCAGCAAACTTTCCCCTCTCAAAGTGGAAATAAAACTTTTAAGACAGCCCTAGGAAAGATTGATAACCTAAAGAAGGAACCCTTTAAATGTTGGGGTTGTCGAGAGGATAATAAATTGAGGGACTGACCACACAGACAATAGAACAACAAGAAAGTCTACAACATCCAAGAAGCAACCACCATCAATCATGTGTCTAGGAGCATGCCACGAATCTATGCAGCCTTGGACAATAATCAAGCCGACCACTAAGCTTCAGTAGTGGAGCTGGAAGGTATGATCGTTGAGCATATAGTTTCTATTTTAATTGACCCAGGTTCTAATTTGAGTTATGTGGCCCCCCAGACTATTGATAAGTGTAAACTACAACCAATTAGACATTTTAAACCATGGGTGGTGCAATTAGCCACTAGGACCAAAAGAAAAGTGGAGAGGTCATACCAGCTTGTCAATTCATCATGGGTGGATTTTCCACCCAAGCGACTGTTAACATACTTCCCCTGGGATCTTATGACTTGTTGATTGGTATGGATTGGTTGGCTTCTTACAAAACTAAATTGGACTGTTATCATAAAAATTTAGAATGTGTAAATGAATAAGGGAGGAAGACGACCCTCCAAGGGATTCAAAAGCCTGTCTCAGTGAGGCAAATATCAACCCTTCAAATGAAAAAGTATTGCAGAAAGGGGTGTTCCTTATATGCCATACAGGTATTGGAATCTGTTGATGATGACAAACCAAACCTAGAGGACCACCCCATATTGAGAGAATACAAGGACATGTTCCCAGAAGAAGTACCAGGTCTACCTCCGAGAAGGGATATTGACTTCTCGATAGAACTTACACCAGGAGCGCTACCAACATCTAGAATGCCATATAGGATGAGCATGCCATAGATGGTTGAGCTCAAGCTACAACTAAAGGAGATGATGGACAAAAGCTACATCCAACCCAGTGTATCTCTGTGGGGAGCACCCGTCTTGTTTGTGAAAAAGAAATATGGCACACTCTGACTGTGCATAGATTACAAACAACTCAATAAGACAACCATAAATAACAAGTACCCCTTACCAAGAGTTGATGACTTGTTCAACCAATTGGGAGGTGCTTCCATCTTCTCAAAGATAGACTTAATGTATGGATACCACCAAGTCCAGATTAAGGATGAAGACATCCACAAAACAACCTTTAGAATGAGGTATGGTCACTATGAATTCGTGGTGGTGCCATTTGGGTGAACCAATGCCCTTGCCACTTTTATGTTCTTGATGAATAATGTACTCAGCAAATTTATGGACAATTTCATATTGGTTTTCATTGATGATATCCTATTATACTCCAAGAAAATGGAGGGGCACGAAGAATATCTTAGACTTGTACTTCAAGTAGTAAGAGAGAATCAACTCTATGCTAAGTTTAGCAAGTGCGACTTCTTTCAGAAGAAGGTCCATTACTTAGGCCATGTCATTTCTAAGGAAGGGGTGCCAGTGGACCCTGATAAGATCAGATCTATTATGGAATGGCATACCCCGAAGGATGCATCAAATATCAAATCCTTCATGGGCCTAGCAGGATACTATAGAAGGTTCATAAAAGGATTTTCCAAGATTGGTTGTCCAATCATTGCCCTTCAAAAAAAGGGGATCAAATTCATTTGGACATCAAAATGTGAAGAAATATTTCAGGAACTAAAATACCTCTTGACTTATGCACCCATGTTGAAGATTATAGACCCGGATAATGATTTCCTCATGTGTATAGATTCCTACAAGGAAGGACTCGAAGGAGTCCTTATGCAATAGGGACGTGCAATTTGCTACGTGTCCCATAAATTAAATGAGCATGATATCAATTATGTGACCCATGACCTAGAGTTGGCTACTATAGTACATGCTTTAAAAATGTGGAGGAACTATCTCCTGGGAAGGAAATTTGTTCTTATGACAAACCATTGTGGGTTGAAGCACCTGTTTGATCAATCGAAGATCAATGCTAGGCAAGCTAGGTGGATGGATCTCCTAAGTGAATTTGATTTTGAAATCAAACACATAAAAGAAAGGAAAATAGGTTGGTCGATGCCCTTAGCAGAAGTATAAAAACTATTCAACTGGCAGTAGTAAGCACCTGTGAAATGGATGTTAGGGAAAGATTCATAAATGCAGAAGAGACAGATGCATTCTTCAAAACTGTGATGTCATACCTAAGACAAGAGCCTACAAGGCTGAAGTACGAAAGCTACTACATGGTCAAGGAAGTCTGCTGACTGATAGAAACAGATTGTATATTCCAAACTATGATGACTTGAAGAGGCTCATAATGGATGAACTACATAAGAGACCATACAATGGTCACCCGGGATATCAGAAGATGATCAGGACCACTAGGAAACAATTATATTGGCTCGGGTTGAAGAAATAAATAGCTAACTATCTAACTAAGTGCCTAGAATTCTAGCAAGTTAAGGCGAAACACCAGCATCCAGAAGGATTGTTACAGCCCCTACCAATCCTAGAATGGAAATGGGAAACCATCTCCATGGATTTCATCACCGGATTACCAAAATTGACCAAGCAGATGATTCCATCATGGTCATGGTCGAAAAACTGAGTAAGTCTTCCCATTTTATCCCTGTCAAGTCAACCTGCTAAGCAATAGATATTGCCAACATCTTCATGAAGGAGATATTTGGACTGCATGGCATGCCCAAGGAAATTATATTTGACAGAGACAACAAATTTACTTCAAGCTTTTGGAAATCCCTAATGGATGGTTTTGAGACTAAATTGTTGTTCAACATAGCCTATCACCCTCAAACTGATGGAAAAATAGAAAGAGTGAACCAAATAGTGGAATACATGCTAAGGATGCATTTTATGCACCATCCTAAGAAGTGGGAAGGCTACCTACTGTTGGTAGAATTTTCCTACAACAATGGTTATCAAGAATCCTTGAAGATGATCCCTTTTGAAGCCCTCTATGGTAGACAATGCAAGATTCCAATCAGTTGGAATAATCCAGTGGACAGAATTACAATCGGACATGACATGATGAAAGAAATGGAACAACAAGTAATTCAGATAAAGAAAAATATGAAGATTTCTCATGATAGATAGAAAAGTTATGGCGATAGGAAAAGAACTCCCCGAGAGTTCAAGACAAGAGACCATGTCTATCTCAGAGTTAGACCCAGGAAAAGTTCCCTGAGAATGGGAGCTTGTGCCAAGTTGGCACCACGGTATTGTGGACCCTTTGAAGTCTTATATAGAGTGGGACTTGTAGCCTATAGGCTAGCACTCCCTCCCACTGCAAAGGCACATAATGTTTTTCATGTTTCATTATTGAAGAAATATGTACATGATGCTAATCATATAATTGACTAGTCTGTGATCCAGGTGGAGACGGAGTGAGAATTCCTGCGAGAACCCCAA
>JASDQU010109615.1:0-11168 GCA_032191745.1 Picea mariana | reverse complement strand
TCCCACTGCAAAGGCACATAATGTTTTTCATGTTTCATTATTGAAGAAATATGTACATGATGCTAATCATATAATTGACTAGTCTGTGATCCAGGTGGAGACGGAGTGAGAATTCCTGCGAGAACCCCAATGCATATTAGATAGGAAGGAAACCTCACTCAGGAACCAAACCATTGCACAGGTCAAGGTGCAGTGGAAACACTTTGGCCCAGATGAGGCTATGTGGGAAATGGAGGATGCCATTAGACAAGCATATCCGATTTTGTTTACTCCTGTAATTACAAGTCATGATGACATATAGAACATTGAGGATGATGTTCCTTTAAGGGGGAAGGAATTGTAACACCCTGTTTCCCCCAGTTTGTAAATATAACTATATGGGCCAAGGAACTATGGAAAACTTAAAAGTGTGAATGTTTGATTTGATGGACCTTTTGTAGAAGGTCAATGAATGTAACTTTTGTTATTTCAATAGAAAATGGTTACATGTTGCATGACTGCTGAAAGAGGGGATGTTCTAAGAGAGACCATGAAATGTTGTGAAAGCTGGTGGAGGGGACTAGGAATGGTTGCGTTAACCTCCACCGAACCAGTACCATGCTGGAATTAATTTTCTTAGATCAGAAAAACCCCCTGACCCAAGAATGAATTATAGTCAGGATGGTAGGTGGGAAAGCCTCCTCAAGAGTTAATGAGGGGGTGGGGAAAAAAACCCATCTGTAAGGCTTCCAGACCTGACCACAGACTGGAAATTCGATCCACACACAATATTGCTGAGGAAGGAAGGAAAGGAAGTGTGGTGGGAAGAGGGAGACCTACAAGGAAAAATGCAGAGACAAGAGAGGAATCTCTCAAGTTCGAGGAAGGACTGAAAGAGGAACAATGAGTTTTGATCACAAAAAATAGAGATTGAGCCAGGAGAAGGAGAATAACCTTCATCCTTATCTATTTCTGTATTGGGAGAAGGAGAGTAACCTTCATCCCTAACTTCTATTGAGTTGGAATTAAGAGATTGAATCTCAAAGCATCGTGGCTTAAGCTCGGGGGTGGCCAGTAATAAATTCATTAGGAGTGACTGAGCCTATGGTTGGGTGGAAACAAGCACCCCTTTCAACAGTTGCATCACACTATATGGCTATGATAAGTGTTTTATTTCCTTATGCTTTGAATTGTAAATAATGGATGTATGCGAGTATTTATATGTCTATAAAGGGTTCTTTCTCTATATTAAATGATTAAGTTATGAATATGTGTTCATTGCCTTGAGAACCTATATGTCTTCTTGATTTTCCATACGTCCCTATTTAGTCACTCGAAGGCACTCTCCGAGGGAGCTACATCACCGTTCCAGAGTCGGAGCAAGTCTCTTGGCATAGCTACCATCTTGGTAAACTCACAAGTTACCTTGCCTTGACTTAGAGCTTAAATCCCTACAAGTTGGGAAGGGAAGGTGTTTCCTTTAAACCAGTAGTCTAGGAGACTTTGAACTTATGCCTATGTCCTTAACTGAAGACCCAAATAAGAGCGGGGATCATATCCCAAGAATTATGGGAAGATCCAGGTGACCTGGGTCTAGGAACCTTGGAGCTTGAAGCTCTGAGATGTCTAATTTTTATGATCATCGATCTATGAACGAATATTGAGGGTAGGGAGTCATTGTGAAGCGCAAAGGTGGAAGTAGCGGACGCACTAGTTCATGGACTACAATTCACCATTGTCGTTGATCTCGTCGTCTGGGAGATCAACGAATCTGACTCAACTAAGTTTCGAGAGTACTTCCAGATTGCAGAGGTTGAGCTCTTTGATAAAGAGCATGCGCGTTGGGTCCACAAAATTGCTTTGAGTCTTCGATTAATGTCAAGAATCGACCAAGCATAGAAGAACCAGAATAGAGGAATGCCAGGAGGGAGAGAAGAATTTATTTTCAAGAAATCCTTCGAATTAAGTTATCGAAATCCCTAAATGCAAGGAGTGCGTGGGAAATCAAAATACTTTAAGGATCAAGCTCAAAAGGGATAGCACTTTTCATAAGTATTGACGATATCCAAGAGTCGTACTCATAGGGGGAACAAAGGTTGAGACCTTTGAAGAATGAGAAATATTCTAAGTTAGAAGAGATCAAAAGCTCAGGAGGAGGAACGATAATGATCATTAGATTACATTGCAAAGGATCGACAGTCATATGATCGGAGTAGGGTGCACAAGCCTTAGTGCTTCACACATGCAAGAGAGAGAACTTAGCAAATTTTGAGATATGAGATTCCTGAAGTCTGAAGAGATAGAAACCTGAAGTGAATCCCAATCGTCCGATCAGGTGAAGTGAATTTGAGTCCTTAGATCACCCAAAGTAAATCTCAGTCGTCAGATCACTTGAAGCAGATCTGAGTTGTCAGATACTGTGAGTCCAGGAGGAGGCAAAGTTTGAAGGTTGATATTTCCAAAGCTCGAAGAGCCAAAAATCAAAAGTAAACCTCAATCGTTCGATCAACCAAAGTGAATCTGAGTCATCGGATCGTTCGAATCAAATATCAAGCATCGAATTGTCTGAAGTAGATATGAATCGTCAGATCCCGAGGACAGGTGGCATGAATCTGTGGATTTCAGGTAAATACCCGAAGTAAACATCCACCGTTGGATCATCTGAAGTAGATCTAAACCTTCATATCCAGAGGACAGGTGGCATGAATCTATGGATTCTAGGTAAAGACCCAAAGTAAATGTCAACTGTGAAATCATCCAAAGTAGATATGAACCATCATATCTAGAGGATAGGTGGCATGAATCTGTGGATTTTGGGTGAAGACCCAAAGTAAACGTTCACCATTGGATCATCCGAAGTAAACCTCAAGCGTTAGATTTCCAAAGTGAATCTGAGCCATCAGATCAACAACTTCAAGAAATCCATTCGAGAGTTTGTCAGTTGAGATTTGAGATTCATGAAGTCTGAAGTTCCAAAAATACGAAGTGAATCTTAATCATCCTATCATCCAAAGAAGATCTGAGCTGTCAGATCATCCGAAGTAAACCTCAAGCGTCGGATTTCCAAAGTGAATCTGAGCGGTCAGATCAGCAGCTTCGGGAAATCCATTCGAGAGTTTCTCAATCGATATTTAAGATTCACAAAGTCCGAAGTCTTGAAAATCCGAAGTGAATCCTAATTGTCCAATTAGTCGAAGCAGATTTGAACCATCAGATCACCTGAAGTAAATCTCAAGCATTGGATCACCAAGGTGAATCTGAGTCGTCAGATACCGTCTATTCAGGAGAAGGAAAGGTTTGAGAGTTGATATTTCCAAAGTTCGAACTTCTGGAAATCCGAAGTAAATATCAACCGTCCGATTAGCCGAAGTGAAGCTAATTCGTCAGATCATCCGAAGTGAATATAAAGTGTCGGATCACCTGAAGTGGATCTGATCCATTGGATTCAGAGGAGGCATGGTGTAGATATGTGAACTCTGGATAAATATCCAAAGTAATTCATAGTCGTCGGATCCAAGGGAGACGTGGCAAAAATCTGAGAACTCCGGATAAATATCTGAAGTAATTCATAGTTGTCAGATGTAAGGGAGACATGGAGCAAAGATGTGGACTTCGAGTAAAGACCCTAAGTAATCCTCGATCGTCAGATCAAGAGGACATGTGTCAATGAATTATAGCCTTTGGATACAAGCCATTGGGAAAAAAGGGTGAAGTTTGAGATTTGATATCTCAGAAGTCTGAAACCTGAAGGAGATCTCGACCGTTGATCGAGAAGAGGGCCACAAGACCGTTGATTAAGAAGATGGCCACAGGACCGTTGATCCAGCTGAAAGGTCAACCAATCAGAGTAAGGGTAGGGTTGTTGATTAGGAGGACAGGTTGTTGAAGTACAAAAGAGAGCAGGGTTTAAGAGTTGAAAGTCCCGAAATCCGAAACCACAAACCATAGGTCTAAGAGGGGCAGATATGAACTGTAGGTTTGAGAGGGGCAGATATGAACCGCTAGTTTTAGAAGTATCGTCAATATTGGGAGATCAATGGTCATGTAGCATTGTGGGGATAGGAGTTGCGTGAATGTTAAAAAATTGAGGGTGGGCCACAATTCAAACCGTGGTTTTGAAAAGAGGACATGTGGAGGCTCGAGGAGAATTGTGGGCCGAAAAGTAGTTTGATTCAAACCTCCTTTGGCCATGTCAACAATTGTGCGGTCCCATAAGGTGATTTACCAAGGTCACACCAAGAGAGGGCTTATCCAAAAAAGGAGCTAATGCCTAGTACTCAGAGATTTCGCAGGGGAGCGAAAGGGAAGGTCACGGGTGCCATTAAACCTACACCAATGAACCGAAAGGTTTTGTGTTTAATTTCAGAATGAGACCATCGGGGTCTCAGAGAGTCATTTGGCTTTAGAATCGGAGATCCTTGACTGAAAGACAGGGTTGGTTCCCCGACGGTCCAAATTAGAACTCGTAGAGAAATAGGATTTATTCCTGTAAGGAGGACAATTTTTTTTATTTTTATTTTAGCCCGTCGTGGGTGTGTTACAGTTGGACACTTTGTCACCGTTGCACAACAAGTCTGCTACACAATAGTAACCTACAACAAAAATGCAACGAATTGCACAATAAACTGGGAAAGTAGGTGTTAAATATGACATCATATCTCACAAATGAAAAATTATTTTTCCAAACTGAGAGACATTTTTGTAGGTAAGCCCGTTCTAAAGAAAAAATTCTCTCGGTTTCATGAAATCCATCTCCATCTTGCCAAAATATCTGTCGCACAAACATGTCTCAAACAAGAAATCATATAAACTGAAAAATAGGGCTCAAATATTCGTTTGAATCTCTCAATAAGTGACACCTTTTGCAAATATGAGAGAGGTTTTTATTATTTGTCTTGTCCTTAACAAAAATGTCTCGGGTATTTTCAAAATTCCTTTCTAGTTGGTCAGAAACGGATCTTGAAGTTTACCACTGTTGGCACAGGGGTAGACCCAGGGTTCAACGCTCAAGAGCGCACCAACAAAACCCTAACCACTGGCCCTTTCGACAACACCTGCAAAGTAGATGAAGTCTCACCCGAGGTAGAGGCAGGGGTGGTTCCAAGACTTATATGTCTGCAACCCTAGTTGGGACACAGATCTGTGATAATACTACTTACAATGCACTTAGCATCAATCAACTGTTAATATCCAACCCTTACTCTACTTCATAGACAACACAGAGCATCACGATACTCACTTAGGTCTACAGTATTTCAGCACTTAGCAACAGAAAACACATCAGATCCTACAGATCAACACTAAGCACTCACATACATGTCAGATCTAACAATCATATATCTAAGAAGAAAAAAGCATAGGTGAATATATCAAAAACACATAGCATAAGCAAAGATAAACACAATGAATACAAGCATAGAGTGTTACACACAGATTTACGTGGTTCACCCCCACTCTGGGGCTACATCCACCAACTCTTCTTCTTTATTAGCTTTATTCAATCAGGTTACAGCACATAACTATCAAAATCCTACTTCGTGCAGGAAAAGATATCTGCGCACACCTCGCCAGATCCTCCTTCCTCGAGTAGATCTAGCACAGATCCCCCTTACAATATATGCACTCATTACTTACAACACTTGCACTCAGCTCTGCAAGTCAATCGCATAGATGTCGATCTAGCACTCAGCTTATATCCCTCTTCTTACATGGCCTAGATACTTATTTATATATTACAAAACTGAGCCTAAGCATGGGTGAACCCATGGGCTAACATCCCTTTCCCGTTACATTATCCCCAAAAACCCAAAAAGGACCCAAAAGGGGGTCTAGCTTCTACGATCTCTGCTTCACCTCGTGCCCCATCTTTGACAAGCTGTCACAGTCCCAAAAATCGTCAAATATGGCCAAGTGTTCCTCAAAACTTGGTCAAGGGCCAACAAGCCCCCAACACTCACCTATGACTCATCCTATGTCACTCAGGCCTGGGTAACTTTGCCTCAAAGGTATCGAGCTTGGCTCGAGCTGCTTCGACTTGTCTCTGTGCTACTGCTTCTTGCTCAATGAATTCCTGAATAATCGCTTTGCTGATAGGTCCTTCCAGTTGTTGCTCGACTGTAACAACTACTTGTTCTAGTACTGTTCCTTGGCTTCCAATTTCTTCAAACAATAGATAGGCCGCCTCCTCGATCAGTTGGAGTTTCTGGGTGACTTCCATCACTCTGTTCTTTGTGGTAAGAATGAGTTGTTGGGCGGTGGGTTGTTCCAGGGATCTCTTTACCCTCTCGATGGGTGACAAGAGCTTGAGCTACTTCTGTACTGTATCTGTGTGTTGCTTTTCTTCCTGGACTTGGGAGTCTAATATCTTCAACTCTGGGTCTTCAGATAGTTGTTCATATATCTATGTGCTTTTTCTACTTAACTGTTTGCATTCTGCAGCAAGTGTTTTAATCCTCTCGACTACGCTCTGAGCATTCAATTCGCACTGGTTGCGCACCTCTTGTGGAGTCTGTGAGATGGTTCGAAGCTCTAAGTCCATGATTCTTTGTTGAAGTTGTTGAATAACTTCATCAAGCTTCATTACTTGGCGTTCTATGGGTTCTTCTTCCTTCTGTTCTAAGCCAGTCACAGAGAGAAATTCTCTGGTGACTACTTCTTCGATCCCAATCTACTTCACGAGCAGTTTCTCTTTATCCTTTTGGATATTCTCTCTATCTTATTCAAATTTGGCTTGGAGAGCATCCTTCTCTTGTTGCGTGGCTTGGCGTTGTTCTATGATTTCCTCTTGTTCTTTCTTTAAGGTGTGAATAGATTGCACTTTTTATTCCTGTGTGTGTCGAAGGCGTACTTTGATTGTATCAGAAAGCTTCCAGAGTTGAGCTGATTCTTCTCCCACTTCTATTGTTCCTTCTGGCAGAGGCGTAGTAGAGATTGTGCAGCTAGATTGGAGTGCCTGCTGCACTTCTTGGAGACCAATTTCAATCCTTTTATATATCTGCTCCTGTTTTTCTTCCTACTTTTCTTTTATCTCTTCTCTAGCTTCATTCATAGTTGTGAGGAGGAAAATAAAGTCATCCAGAGTGAGCATGGTCTGCATCTTAGTTACGGTTTCTTTCGATTTCTTCCGAGAGAGAGACTTTAGAGGTGACCCTTTTCTCTTATTTATATATTTGACTTCATCTTCCGGTCTCTGTTCGATTTCCTCTAGGTCTTTGACATTACCTCCTTGATCTAGTGTGATGGAAGCCATCCTTAAAGATCTGTTATCTACATACTGAACCTCTTCAGGCTTCTTTGCCTTCTTTGTCTTGTTGGGCCCAGGTGTGTCCTGTGCAGCTTTTGGGTTGTTGATGTCTAAAATGTTCATGGGTCTACTCCAACAAGGAGGTTTGCCGATGTAATGTCCCCAAGGTTGAGCTCGTTGTAAATCTTGGTTATGAAATGAATTGTAAATATGTTTTATAGGCTGGTGAGCCAAGTTTATATAAGCTAGTAGGATTATGTGATTGGTAGGCCAGAGAGCCTAAGGGTTTAAGGCCAAGAGCCTGATTTTGTACATGTATCAATGAAAAACATTAATAAAATATAAACACCGCCACATGCAAACCGACCATGATGAATGAGTGATGGGGGATTAAGCTTCCACAGAGTGGGAAAGGGATTAGAGGCTGGAAGGTGGGAAAAGGGGGCTAAGTGTTAGACTAGGGACTTAAGTCCTTGGGGAATAATATTTTAATATTATTCCGAAAGACATGTGAATATTATGTTTTTACCCTAAGTTCTTTTGGAATGACATGTGACTTCCAAATGGTGGAAGGAAATCACATTGATGGGAGCATGAATCTTCATGGGTGACAAGTGTCAACCCAAGTAGATGCAGATAAAACTATTGAGTTGAGCCATGATGGGGGTTCCTCCTCCACTCTACCCAACCATCAAAACGTGATGGTCTGACCTCTACAAGAATACCTTGGTGCATATTCTAAACCGTATGCCTTGTCAGACTCGGGAAGGGACCTCGTACCATTCTGAGAATTGGGGTGAAGTCTGTGCGTGAATATCGAGGATAGCCTGTGTTAATTTCTGGGAAAGCTGATGCATTCCTCTGCCTGAGCGAATCGAGCCTCTGTGTGGAGTTTTTGTTCCAAAGCCATAACTGTGAGACCATCCCGTCATTGTTGAGCCTATTGGAAAGCCCATGTCTATTTTCCCCGTTGGTTTTTGTGGCCACGTAGTGGTGGACTGCGTGGGGCTTGTTGGCCAATTGTACAACACTCTCTCCAGGTGAGAGAGGTGATTGAGGTTGGAAGAACAGGTTGTTGGCCTGTGAGCGAATCTCTCCACGTGAGAGAGTGCACAGAGGAAGGAGAGAACTCTTGGAAGGAACCCTGTAGCTGCCACAGAGCTCAGAGACTTCCGATCTGATCTGTTGCTGTAACCCAAGGTAAGGGAGGTTAGTAGTCGAAGGACTATCTAGGTGACAAAGAAGGTGTATACTCCTGAGATGGAATAGGCATGTGGGGAAAGAGAGTCTGTGGGAAATGAGCATGAGTGGTTCCTGGGAGATAATTCCTTCCTTGTGACTGTGTGTTTTTCCTATAACCTCATCCTAGCCTAGGATTCCTTGCCTTGGGGTGGATCTTAGTCCTAGCTCGGGGGTGACTCACTGTTGAGCTTGATGAGTAGTGTGGTCTAAGGCTGGGAGGTTAGTGGAAGGCCTGCACGTGGTTGGTGGAATTACCACAGTTTTAAAGATAAGTTCCAGATTATGCTTTAATCATGTTTTGCATGCTTATGTTGCTTATGTTTATCATGTATTTTGCTGTGCATACGAATTAATGTTAATGCCATTGATTATTTATAATAGCAGTAATTATCAAGTTTACTCTGAGCTTAAATGTATTTCTTTCTTAAATGCATGTGGATTATATAATGCCTGTATGAGTTATGTAAAAAGTGGTGCTACAATTTGGTATCAGAGCGATTAAGCCTTGGTAACAGAAAAAGTAGCGTTACAATTTGGTATCAGAGCCAAGGTTTTGACACTAAGGCTAGATGGGCTAGTTGAGGGGTCTTTGGACTGAGGATGTGAGGAGAAATTGTGTCTGGAGGACCAATTCCAGACCTTGGAATGATCCAGAGTGTCAAGGAGTTACTTGACCATGCCTACAAGCTCAGGAGGTATAGTGGTGTTGTGAAACCCCAGCCGATGTGGTCTATGGCCATAGGGAGAGAAGACTCCACACTAGAAGTGCTGGAGCCTTAGGATCTGTTTGAGAGGGAAGGCGAACCCTCGTGACCATCAGATCTGGAAAGTGTGCGTAGGATTTAAAAACCCCTTGGAGTTGCACAAGAGTGTGGGAATCGCGCTACGTGAACTCCCAAAAACCCGAGGAGATCTACGTTGTAGATATGAGAAGAAGGCTCGATCGTTAGATCTAGTGGAGTCGCTCTCAAGTTAGTCATGAAAACCTTTCAGATTTCACAAAGTCAGGAGATGGGAAGTAAGAAAAGGGAACACCTTCGAAATTTGAAACCCAAAATCCCAAAACAATCTACACCGTGGATTGTAGGAAGGGAGTTGACCGTCGGATCAAGTTGACGAGTAAACTGTAATTTCAGGATTTCAGCAAACGAAAGTTCAAGATGTGGGATACATAGACTCCCGATGCCTAAAACCCCGAAACACCGAAAATATCTATGGCATAGATCTGAGAGGGGACCTAACCGTTGGATTTTTTCTTGGAATGGACGTGGGTGCATGGATGTGTACCACGTGCCAGAGAATTGAAAATATAGGAGAGAGTGGTGGGACCCGAAGACGTCACCGATGGAGATGTGAACCCTCCGGAACATGCCATGTGCCACTGCGGTTAAGGGAGACAATTATGATGTGGGCCCGGAGAATAAAGTAAATCGGAATTTCAGATTTCAGGGATTGTATTGACAAGGATTTGGAAGTCACTGCATAGTGAACTCCCAGGTGTCGAAAACCCGAAGTCCCGAAGTCCCAAAGTCCCGAAGCCATCGAAGAATGAAGAACTGTAATAGGTTTTAAATGCGGCAGCTGTGCTATGGTCCAAGAGAGCAAGGAATCTGAAATTTCAGATTTTGGGGATTGTAGCGACAAGAAATTAGGAGTGACTGCATAGTGAACTCCTAGGTACCGAAAACCTGAAGTCCTAAAGTCCCAAAATTTGCAAAGCCGACAGAGCTCAGAAAACCTTGTGAAGTCAAATGTTTCTCACTCATGTTGGTTTATGATTATTGTGATTTTATTAAAGGTTTAATGCCTGACAAAATTCAAATTGATTGCACATTGCATGTGCAGAGTTCAACGAGTGTCAGGACACTAGTTAATCAACGTCGAGTATAGAAATGGAAGAGGCGCAGATTGCCTCCATTTCAGAGGACGAAAGAGAAGGAAGAGATGTCAACCCGAGAGTCGAAGGATTGAACTCCAATGGGCATGGAAGAGAATTAGACAAGGAAGGTCACATAATGAAAATCATTGAAGGATTGCAAAGAGATGCCCAGGCACGTCGAGCTGATAGCCAAAATCTCATGAAAGTCAGGGATCGGCTGGGTGAATTCAACTTAAAAATGTTGAAGAGCCTGGAAAGAATAGAAAGGAAATTGGAAAAGGGAAGGGACTCAAGCAAGATAGAGAGTCGCAGAACCCCTGAGAGAAAAAGGAGATCAAGAAGTGTCAGGACCCCTGAGAGGAGAAGAATGTAACAACCCACCTGGTTACGGCGACAACTCTAAAATAGGTGCAAATTTTTTTTTTGTTTGTTAAAGTGTGTGCGCGCGTGTAGAAGAAACAACCCCCTCGACCCTACATCACCACTCGAACCCACCAGACGCAAGTAATATGAACATAATCAAGACGACCCGACAATCACCGTGACAACAGGAAATAAACGCCCCTGGACACAAGGCATGCAACTAGCAGCTGTAAGCCAAAAGGGACACCAGGGGTTAGGTACTGTACTGCCACAGAATGAAAGGATCCAATAGTAGAGTCGCAGTAGTGGAACTGTGCCTTTAAACAACCCGAGACTACTGATACGGCTCAGAGTGTGTCGCAAGAGTGGAACTGTGCCTTTAAACAACCCGAGACTCTTGATACGGCACTGGATTCCTTCCACTGGATTTACACACAGACATAAATGCTAAGCTACCAGAGG
>JASDQU010109614.1:154188-165796 GCA_032191745.1 Picea mariana | reverse complement strand
CTATTGTGTGTATTTCTACCAGATACCACTAATATAAAGGAAATGTACAGTTCCTTCATTCAATAACAAAGTTCTGAAATAAACAATAGAGTAGAAAAACTAAATGAAGTGAAGAATATACATTCTCGAACTATAAAATCTCATATGCATAGACCTACTTCGGTAATAGTCGAAATGACGTCGCTATATAATTAAAGCAATAAATCATTCAAAATAAAGTTCAAAGTAGACCCAGATTGGGGTACATAACAAAATTACTCTTCACGGGTACACATTGCTACCCATTCCAGAATTCTATGTAAATATAAATATCATACTGAAAACAAAGAATTGACTCATAGAAATTCCATCTAAGTTGACTATATGACATTGGGCAATGTTACAGTCGTATTCATTGCATCATGTTCATCACTATTACCCAACAACAAGGTTTTAGTACTTATGTCCTTCCTTTAAATTGATTACACAGAGATAAAGAATCGACCATCTTTCTGAACCTGAACTATCTTGTACAAGATGATAACATTCTAAAATATAATCGTATCCTTCCTTAGAAACCTAGGTCACTCTCTTAAGAGAGGTAAAATGAAACTTGAATATCTTTTTTTTTCCTCGCATGGTCCTAAATCTGAAATGTTGAAGGGTTGAAGTCCCTGCGAGGAAACATAAATTCATCATTAGTAATTAGACCATAGAAGTTAAAAGAGTATAACCTACAATAGATGATTTAAGAAAATAATTTTTTTACAAAGTTTCACATAACTTGCGACTTGGGAAACCTGATGTCCTTATCCCTTTCACGTTTTGGTTGAGTAGACACCCCAGGTCGAAGGGGAAGGTGGACCAGGAACTTCCTGATGGGTACCCTCACAATAATAGGGTCCCATCATTAGATTGGTTACCAATTCGTTTAAATCAAACCTTTGAGGAAAGTAAATGAATAAACAACAATAACATTTCAAAAACCAAACTGCAAGGGTTCATGTGGTATGCATAGGCTGAATGCATGAATCAAGTTGAAGTATCAAGTTAAGTATTTCATGCCACAGAGAATGCATTTCTAAAACTATAAACACATAGTTAAATGGCATATGATGAATACAATCATTAATGTATAAACATGGGATGACTACATGTGCCGAAGAGAATGCATTGCTCGAAATTAATTACAGAGTTAATAGTTATGCCGAATGCTGGGCTTCGAATAAAATTTTCTACACACAGACAACGATATTTCAAAATGAAAGATGTTAACTCCCAAATCTAATTATAGACTCATATAATTGCATGCTCCAAGGTGCTCCTTAACGAATTCATTTGATGAATAGAATAATGAGTTCATATTTATATGGATATATATACATCAAATGGAAATACAGTAAGCTTTTAAAAGAAATTACAATTGTAAGAGTCAACTAGTGGACTGATAGAACCAACAGAATGGTGGAACTCCCAAGAAAAAACTCATAATAATAATAATACCCAACAGAGGCAAGAACGTTATAAGATCTTATCAAAAAGGAATTTCTTCCACTTGAAGAGAGCATAACATGCAACACACAGTGTGGGTTTTACCCTACCAAGACAACTTTCTGGACTAGAATTGTCGCATAGTCTCACAGAGACCAACACCAGGTAACATCGCATAAAAAAATAACGGGAAACTCATAAAAGAGAGTAGAGGAATAACAAACAAACCTATGAGTAAACTGCATATACATTAACCCTGATTAAATGTTTGTGCAAGATCGTTGAAGTCGGAAACAAGAAGGGCAAAACACCGAGAATTCTCAGAAAGGTTTTAGAACAAACAAAGGATAAGTATCCTTACCCAGTTCGAGGAGGACGTTCAGTTAGCACTTTAGTAATCCATTCTTGTTCTTCGCCAGGAAGAACCTTCTCCACATTGTATACACCAGAAAAACTCTCCATAGTCATCTTTAGAGAAGTTACACAGAGTGACAAAGACGAAAGGAGGGAACAAAACCTAATTATACCCTTCCAAAAACAAAGGGATGAAACATTTAATGAATCATACCTTACAATGTGATGCTTGGGAGGTGGCCTACTCTACAATGGACATGAGGGCCAGATGACAAACCTCAAAAGGGACCCTGCACAGAATACCATTAAGTGACTTGACGGAGGATTCAACGCAACCTTGACAATCACACTCTCATTTCTCGCATCGAGTTAATGCAAAGTAGGGTGATGACTCAGACCTTTTCATTTATAACTAGAAAGGGAAAGTTATCATCTCAATTAGGGAAATGTTGGGTCAGATTTCGTTCTACAACTCACAAAGGAGTGTTGTTATCCTTGAACTCCAATGATATACGACCAACTCCTTTAATGTTAAATGGAACAAGAGATAAACTCGTCTGATCTTTCTTTTGGGCCAAACTAAGACTAAAATTCCTAAAGTAACATCTATAGTAAGATCGTGCCTTGTGTAGAGAAATTATATGCATGCTCGGACCTTGTATTCCATGTGACCTGGTATATTTTATGCACATTAATACTATGAGGAAGAACGTGATTTGATAAGGACTTTGGGGAGATACCCAACTGTAACATTTGTATCCTAGAACTATAAGTTATGGAAGGCCTTAATGGCATAAATCGTGATACATAAAAATATATGTAAAAACATATATAAAGGGATTTAATAATTAAAAGATATATATATATATATATATATATATATATTAGTATGTATTTTTGAAACAAGTAAGGATATCTTGGAGTAGTGGTAATACAGCCCATTGGTGATAAAGATGTAAATCATTTGAGAGGCTAGGACTGGTAAGGCCATTCCTGGATATACATATGACTACTATGTAACAAGAGTGGATTTAATATTATAAACAAGGTAGAAAACTTGAGCCTACAAGAGTTTGAATAGAGACGACATCTGCACTTCTAAGTTGTTCTTATGTCCTTTGAATCTATTGTTCATAGAGAAAATGAGTTAATGTCCCTAACAATTTATTTTTTTTATTTTGGTAATTTTGAGATTCATTACATATGGTATCACAACCAAGGTTACAACACTTGGACCTTAAGGAGGGCCAAAATAATTACTTAGCACACATTTTTGTGTTTATGTAAAACTAAAAAAACAATTTCTGTTACAAATAGAAAACACTTTATTTCTAATGTAATCATGACAGCCCAGAACAAAGAAGAAAGTTCACCTACCGAAACTCTGGAAACTATGAGAAATAGCATTGTCGAGTTGCAAGTTTTCAAAGAAGACAATGAGAAACTGAAAAAGGCACAACAGGAACAACATGAAATAAATGAAGTTCTGCTACGAAGCATAGAGACAAAAAAGATCCCAAAGGACAATAATGAGGAAGAAGAGGTCACTAAAAGGGCCTCTAATAATTCTGGTCCTGAAACAGAAAAGGAGGACATCTCTTTCGAAGGTACATCTTCAGTAGAATATGAAACAAAAACAAGAAGAAAAAAGAAACATGTAGACCATCTAGAGGGAGAATTTAAGAAAATCAAACCGTCTACCTTTGACGGGGAATCCAGAATAGGGGAGGAAGCTAAAACATGGTTATTAGACATAAAGAAGTATTTTCATATATACAACTATTCCAACAATATGAAGGTTAGAATGGCCATCTATAATCTGAAAGGAAAAGCTAGCATATGGTGGCAGGACCTAAAGTTGGCCAAGGGCCTAAAGGAAAAACAGATGGAATGGTCAGATTTTAAGAAGTACTTTAAGAAACAGTATTTATCTGAAAGTTAACATGAAATAAAAACTAAAGAGTTTTATCAGCTATGACTCGGTCAAATGGCTATGGATGACTGATAAACAAATTACTGGAATTACTGAGATCCATGCCTTATATCCTGGAGGACAAGGTAAAAATCCAGTGGTTCCTAAGATGTTTACCACAGTCCTATAAGGAAGGAATCGAATTTGATAATCCCAAGTCCTTGAGTGAAGTTTTCAATAAGGCCCACATGTGTTACGACCAATACAAATAGTGGTTAGAATTTCCCAAGGCTTGGAAAGACAAGAAGCAAGATCGAATAAATCAATGGAAGAATGGATATCATCCATCCCCTTTTCAAAATGCAGCAAAGAGTTTTCTAAGGAAATATTTTCACTCCAACAACCAGAACATCCAAGGAGGTGGTAAACCAATTAATATGGGAACAAAAAAGTTTGGGGGCAACCCTCGTGAACCGTTAAAATGTTGGGAATGTGGAGAACCTCACCTATGGAGGAACTATCCACATTTGACTTCAGCAGCAAGGACTACGGTTCAGAACCTACATGAAGACTCTTTATTGGGAGATGTGGGCAGAAGCTTACATCGGATGAATGCAACCATGGATGGATGACAAGCTAACCACCAATCCACAGTAGTGGAAATTGAAGGTAAAATTAACAATACCCGTATTTCTGTTTTAATTGACCTAGGAGCTACGTTGAGTTACATCGCTCCTGGTGTAGTGGATTCAAATAAACTTAAGAAAACAAGACATGCAAAACCTTTGCTAGTACAACTAACAACAGGAACAAAAAGAAAAGTAGTCGATTTTATTTATGATTGTGAGTTCAGTTTAGGTGGTCAAAACACAAAGACAAATCTGAACATTCTACTGTTAGGATCTTATGACATAAATATCTGAATGGATTGGTTAGAAAGGAATAAAGTAGTGTAAGATTTTTATGAAAAATCACTCAGGTATACGAAAATGACACTATTAGGATAGTTCAAGGTATACAAAACCCAATTTTAGTTAGACAGATTTCAACAATGCAATTTAAGAAATGCATGAGAAAGGGTTGTCAAATTTATGCCATCCAAGTAACAAATTTGTTGGAAAAATAAACTAAACCTAACTTGGAGGATTTTGTCATCTTGGATGATTTCAGATATGTGTTTGTTGATGAAATACTTGAATTACCCCCAAGGAGAGAGATAGAATTTTCTATCGACCTACTACCTGGTTCATCCCTATATCTAAAGCACCCTACCGAATGAGTTTACTGGAATCAACATAATTAAAAATTCAACTACATATATTATTGGACAAAGAATATATGAGACCGAGTGTTTCACAATGGGGAGAACCAATCCTTTTTGTTAAAAATAAATACAGAACCCTGCGATTATGCATCGATTAGAGACAAATAAACAAAATGACTGTTAAAAACAACTACCCCTTACCTAGGATCAATGATCTATTCGATCAAGTAGGTGGGGCAATTTTTTTTCTAAATTGGCTTTAATATCTCGTTATCACCAGGTTAGAATAAAATATGAGGACATAAGTAAAACAACATTCAGACCAAGATATGGACATTACAAATTTTTTGTTATACCATTTGGATTCACTAACGCACCAGCCACATTTATGTGTTTAATCAACAATATTTTCAGTCATTACTTGGACAAGCTTGTTTTGGTATTTATTGACAATATCCTAGTGAACCCTTTATTTACATGTCCATTTTTAATTAGCATCAAAATTTGAATTGGGTCATGCCTAGGTGGCTGAAGTGTGCACCCGAGGTGGGCGTTCACCTAGGTGGCCTCCTTGGCAAAATTTACCTTCTGTATTCTTATATAGGATAGATGTATATGTATATACAACAACATCGACCCTTTTTTTGTAATTTTCCCTCCGTGTTTTATATAGAAATTTGTAAATTACCTCTGGTTTATACATAGCAAAATGGTAGAACATTACTCGTACTCTATCTATATCCTTTGGTTTGCAAACATTTCCCTCTTTGGACTTTCTCATGACCACTTAACTCTCTTATGTTAGATTTGAATCGTTTACAAAAGGGGCGACCACTCATCGGGTTCGATCCTCATTTACACAGTCATCATTTGAAAATATGTAATGGGTTATGTAATGTTATTTAATTTTGTTTACTTACTGTGAACTATGCACATGGATTTGATATTTATTAAAATGTGTTTCCTATTGATTAAATCTATTCACTGTCTAATTAGGAATAAATCGTTCACTTTTGTTTCTCTCTATTTTTCAAGTGAAATTATTTATGCATAGATACATTAAATTAATGATGGGGCCCCATTTGTTTTGCGAGGGTACCCATTAGCCGATTTTCAGTCCACTCCTTCATTTCCTAGATTGGGGACATATCATTGCACAAGCATGAGTGGTGAACTAGTTCTTCACCGAACTTCAAGCTAAGTATTGTCTCGTCTTGTTTTTACTATTTGATTTCCATTAAATACTTAGCATAATTTACTGAACCTATCGTATCTTCTCTTTTCCAGGTTAAAACAAGCAAGGGAGGCGGATCAAGGAAAACCTCTTTCTCAAAATGTATTCGAGTTCTAATCTACGTATACATACTTGTTCAATATTCTTATATTTTGTCTACTAGTGGTAATGGAGTCTTTGGCCGATGGTCGTTGAAATTATTGAACCATGATCATTTGAATACACACGCTGTTTGTAATTATTTTTTAACAAGGTTCATTGAATGTAACCAATACTTTTCCATACATTTGTATACTATTGGATCACTAATTTATATGGTTCTTGATAATATACAAAATATGTAACTATATATATGGATTGTTGTCTATTCTATCTAATCTTTATGGAACTTGTACATATTTAAAATACTAATTTAGTATATATCTAATTCAATACATATCTAATTCAATGTTCAATATGAATATAGCCATTCCTTTATGCATGAAACACATATATGTATATACAATCACTTATATATATTAATAACGAGTAGAAACGTACGATCATTTCTATCATTCCTTTAGGTAGGAACAACTATATGTGTACATACATTCATTTATATATATGTCTAACCCTATTTCATGATTAATAAAACATACAATAGCTCTGCTATTTGTGCCAAGTTAGCACATTTATATGTATATACCATCATCACATAAACCATCACATTCCTAACAAACAATAATCAAACAGAATATTGACAAGGAATGTAAGTAAAGGTACATATCTGAAAATGTGACGTTGGGACACAAATGGAACAACCACGTTCCACCAAATCATGGAATAAATAAACTAGGTTTACTTTTCCTATTGACCCCCTAGCATGACCATGAGTCCATAAGGGAAAACTGAAATGATCCTCCTTAGCTATAGTAACATTCCACAAATCAGAATTTCCCTTGCCTCACACTAACAATGTTCATAACAACAAATAGTTTCCTTTCTCCAACATACTAAGCAACGTTGCCTCCTCCATATGTTGTTTTTATATGCTTCTTTTGCCTAGGTATTTCCTTCCCTCCTTGAGAAATTTTCATCTTTACAAATCCCTGATTCTTAGCGGTTGCCAGTGGTCAAATCCCACATCTTCCACTTGTAAAAATCAGCCTTGAGGTAACTCAAATATGTTCGCCACTCATGGAGTCATGGTCAACTATTTTTAATCTGGTTGTTCCATTTGTCTTCCAGCATTTAATTTATAAAAGGTTTTTCTTTCACATGTGTCAAAATAAAAGAAGTTAGTTGGGAAAGTCAAATCTTTTCCCAACAGTGATAAATAATTAATTACAATAATAAAGTTCCAAATTCAGATTTTCCATAAATGGAAAATAATTTCCAAATCTGAATTTTCCAAAAATAGAAATTTATTCCCAAGTACACTTAGAATTTAATATTTTAATATTTTTGGGCATATTACAAAAATAATAATTATCCATATGGATTTCAGTTGCCTCCCACCTATTCCATCTAGCTCATTTTTACAGTTTTCCACTTTGACAACTTTTTCCTAGTTTTTGGGTCCTTGACTTCTGGCGCTGTTTTGAGGCCCTAAAAAACATGTTAAAGGTTTATGACATGCATCATATGTATTCCTTGTATATACCTTTCCAACGGGATATCGTGCTCCTAAGAAAAAAATTGTATGCAAAAGTTATGACCCTGGTAAGTTGATGTACTAACTTACCCAAATGGGGCCCACATGACTTTTGGTGCTTCATCCCCTAGGGTAAGGTTGTTAGATGTCTAGGGTTTTTGAAATTCCTTTTTATTATAAAAAGGCCTTCACACCCTCATTGTAATCATATTCTTCTGAATGAGAAAAACCATCACAACTCTTCTCAAAGATATGTCGCCACCATTCTAGCGAGCTTGTTTTCCGCTACATTTTACAGTTTCAATTTATTTCATTATTGAATAGAAACGAGTTTTACTGTATATCTGTTATTTTGTGTTAAGAATATTTTTACAATAATGTGTATTCATTTATTTTATCTCATAAAATATGGATCAACGGTATCATAGCAGTTTTCTCCTTGTCGTTCCTAATGCATGTCCCCAACAAGGTCAAGGTAGAAAGAATTGGGTCTCGAACTTGTTTCTCTTGAGGAAAAAATATCTCGCATGCCCAAGGAACCTCTCATGTAGGGAGAAAACAAATATGAAGAGATATGAGATCCCTTAGAAATGTTTCTTGAGGAATCCCTCATGCAACAAAGGAAGGATATGTTGGATATGTTTGCGCAAGTCCTTCGATAGCTACCAACAAGCGACACATCTTCCTCGAACGGAGGCGTTTCCCCCTTCAAGGTACAAATAAACTTCAATATTCCTATATTTTAAGGTAAGATAGATGAAGATGTTTTAAACAAATGGTTGAGTCTGATAGAAGGGTATTTCTCTGTCCATAATTTCTCGAATACAAAAAAAATCTATTTTTCTGTCCTCAAAGTTGTTGCCCATGTCAAAGATTGGTGGGAAACTTTATGTGAGAAGAAGGAGATAGAGGAACCCTCATTATTTACAGTCATGATCACACGAGATTCCTTCAGGGATGCTAATAATGAAAAATACTACCCCACACTACGGTAGGAAAGAGACCAAGCACTGCTTGAGTTCACACATATCTTTCATACCTTGTGCACCAAGTTGGGTATCAAAGACTTTGAGTGACATATGTTTCTCAATTATCGCGAAGGTCTCATAGATACATTTAGGATCAAATGAAGTTTCGGGACATCTCATCCTTGGGCGTGGCCTACTGATATGACGTTAGAATCGAGCAGAACCTCAAACAAAAGATGTGAAAATTTGCACCTGGGAACCCCTCACAACAAAATCTAGGAAAGGGAGACCCCAACCCGAAGTACAAAGGACATAGAAAAAATGGACCTCCTCAGGAAAACCAGTCAAGGCCACAACTAAATAAGGAAACCCTAAAGAAAAATAAATATAATGGAAAGTGGTGTGACTTCCATAAGAGACCCTGGCATAACACTATTGATTGTCGCTAAAAGATGTCGTTGGTGGCTGAGGTGAAAGCCTCTAAATCAGATGCGGGTTCCAACTCTGAGTCATAACTAGAAAAGGGGATATGGATCATTGATGTAGAACCTTATGCTACCATTTCTACCACAAATATCGAGCCCAATGAACCAGACAAGCCAGAGGAAGGCCAACACCTTCTTCATTCATAGATGTGGGTGAAGGGTACCCCATTGCACTTCATCGCTGATAGTCATATCCAAAATAACCTCATCTCAACATAAGTTTTCAAGTGACTCACCCTGGTGATACTGCCGCACCCGTAACCCTACAACATTGGATGGCTCCATGAAGGAAGAGACATCTGTGTCAGCCGAGAATCCCACCTGTCACATGACATCAAGCCCTTCAAAGATGAGGTATTGTGTGATGTTTCCCCTCTTGAAGTTTCTAATGTTATTTTGGCCCAACCATATTTATGGAAATGCCATGTTGTGTATGAGTCTAGGCTTCATAGTTTTATTATTACTTTGAACAAGAAATTGTACATGATAACAAAGGCAGTCTCACCTAGTTCTATTTCCATAATCCCTACCAAGCAATGCAGGAAGGTCATCTTTTAGATGGGGAAGTTTGTTTTCTTCATGATTCTCTCTCAGAATGAGATAAATATCGCAGCCACTTCAAGGGTCTCCAAGACCAATCTCTCCATGTAATAGAAGCAAGTGGATAATGTCGTGGAAGAATACTCTGATATCTTATCCTCTCCTATAGGGGTACCTCTACACTGTCAAGTCAAGCACCCCATCGATCTTTCCCCCGACGCACTGCTTCCCAATGGGGCACTCTACCATCGCTCTATATTAGAGAATGAGGAAATCAAGCGATAGATCTAAGAACTACTCCACAAAGGGAACATCTGTCTGATATCATCACCTTAAGGGAGCCCAATCGTGTGGGTCCAAAAGAAAGATGGAACCTAGCAACTCTACATTGACTACTGAGCCCTTAGTAAAATCATAGTTAGAAAAAGGTACCTGATTCCATGAATTAACGACCTCCTTGATAAACTCATATGGGGCAAATACTTCAGTAATATTGATCTAAAGTCTCACTACCACAAGGTACCGATAGAACAAAAAAATGTATGGAAGACCGCCTTCAAGTCAAAGGAAGGTATTTTGGAATGGTTGATCATGCCCTTTGGCTTGACAAATGCTCTAGCCGCTTTCCTCAGGATGATGGACGATACCATCCAACCATTCACCAATACCTTTTTAGTGGTGTATCTTGATTGCATTTTCATTTACAGAAAGACATGGGAAGAAAACTTGCAGTATATTTAGTAGGTTTTGGACACCCTGTGGCAACACAAGATATACGCCAACTTGGAAAAATGATCCTTCGTCTTGGATAAGGTCCATTACCTGGGCTACATCATTGATCAACATGGTGTACATGTGGATCCATCCAAGATACAAGTCATCAGTGACTAGACAGCCCCAACCACACTCACTAATCTTCAAAGCTTCTTGGGCCTTGCCAATTTATACCACATGTTTGTGTTGGGATTCTCCCATATTGCATGAGCCATCGGCCAAGTAACCAAGGGTGGTAGTAAGGAAAAATTTGTGTGGGGATGGTCCCAACAACATGCGTTCGATGATTTGAAGAAACAATTATTCTAAGCCCCAATACTTTCACTATTGGAGCGACAACAACCCTTTGAGATCAAGACATATGCTTCAAACTATGTTGTAGGTGTCATTCTCACTCAGCACGCCCACCCCGTGGCCTATCATATGTGAGACACTATCATATGTTGTTCGTAAGTACCCTACTTACAAAAAAGAAATGTACTCCACTATGCAATTCTATCTCCAATGGAAACATTACATTCTTGGGAAGGAGATAGTCATCCACAATGATCATAAGCTACTGCAATTCATGCAGACACAAGGAAGATTGCAGAATGACCACCATCAGAAGTGGTCGACATACTTGCAATAATTACACCTCAACATCAAGTATAATATAGGAAACACCAACTTCATCATTGATTTCCTAAGAAGACATCCAGTCGTGACACTCACCACGGTGCTAGACTATTGCAGCCATGAGACCCCTAGATGGCCCCAACTCTATGAGATGAACCCAAAATTCACCACCACCTACCAAATTTCGGGTACAAACGCAGTTGTCACTAATTTCCATCTTCAGAATGGGCTGCTATGTTGTCTATGACATATTTTCATTCCAACAAGCGAGCGAATGAAGCTAATTTAGGAATCCCACTAAAGTCGAGTGGCAGGAAATTACAATGTCGAAAAGATAGTGGCTATGCTGCAGAAAA
>JASDQU010109614.1:125761-144313 GCA_032191745.1 Picea mariana | reverse complement strand
CATAGCTTGAGAATCTTTTTGGTCTTTTGCTCTTCCTGGATGTTCCTTTTGGAACCTTGATTCTTTTTGCGTCCTGTAATGTGGCTTGAAGACAAGCTGGTCATTTCTTTTTCTTTGGCATATTATCTAGATCAATTCTCTCACATGGCTCCATAGGATGATCAAGTTGATCATTTTCGTTATTTTCTCTTTCTGTGTTTTCTTCATTTGGTTCTTCAATTTCTTCTTCTTCTATAGTTTCTTCAATATATTTTCTGAAGGCCATCCTTTCATTGAATGTTACGTCTCTTCTTACTTCTATCTTTTGTTGTTCTCGAATATATATTCTGTAGGATTTGGATGAATCACTATATCCCATGAATATCCCCTTCTTTCCTGAGGGTTATAGTTTAATTCTTTTATCTTTGGGAATATGAGAGTAAACTTGACATCCAAATATTCTTAAGTTTTCTACATTAGGTTTCTTACCTGAGAATGCTTCTTCTGGTGTCATGTCCTTCAATATGTGATGAGGGCTTCTGTTCTGTACGTATATTTCCGTCATTGCTTCTTCTCCCCATAGAAACATGGATAGATATTGATCATTCAATAGTGCTTTTACTATTTCTTCGATAGATCGGTTCTTTCTTTCTGCTACATCATTTTGTTGAGGATTATGAGGAACAGTCAGCTCCCTCCTAATCCCTACTGTTTTGCAGAATGCAATGAACTCCTTCGAGGTGTATTCTCCTCCGTTATCTATTCTTAATGTCTTGATCTTCTTGTTCGTAAGGTTTTCTATTTCTGCCTTGAATTCTTGGAACTTGTTGAATACTTCATCTTTTGACTTCAGTAGGTACAACCACATATTTCTTTAATAGTCATCTATGAAGGATACGTAGTAGAGAGATCCTCCTAAATATCTAACTGGCATTGGACCGCAAACATCTGAGTGTATTAGATCTAAGGTTTCCTTAGATCTGTTGTTGTTTCTTGGGATTGGTTTCTAGATATTCTTCCCAAGCGCACATGCCTTGCTAATTCCTTCGTGTGTAAATTTCAATTCTGGTATTCCTTCAATCATCTTTCTAAGAAAAGGTAATGCTTGATAATTGATGTGAGCATACCTTCTATGCCAAAGCTCATTAGGGTTGACCTCGTCATGTACTAGAGCTTCTTCATTTCGTTCTAGTAGTCTATACAAATTTCCTTCACGTCTTCCAATAACCGTAGCATCTTCTATGCTGGAATATTTATGCCATGATAACACTTTTTCATCTATGAAGGCTATTCTATTTCCTTTGTCTTCTAAACATGATATTGATACAAGATTATTTTCTAAACCAGGTACATATAAAACATTGCTTAAGTGAACATGATTATCTGATTCCAATTTGAAGGAGGCTTGTCCAAATCCTTTGACAGGGTAAGTACTTTTGTCTCCAAGCTCCAATTTGTATGATGTCTTTCTCTCATTTAGATTTGAGAGTTTGGCTTGATCTCCCATCATGCACCTAGAAGCTCCATTGTCGATTTTCCACATATCGTCTTCAATTGTCTCAGTGAGTGCTGAGTAGTGTAAGAGACTGATTGTTTCACACATATCTTTGGTTGACTGGTAACTGGTCATGCCTTGATCCAAAACTTCAACTTTGTCATTTCTATCTTCAGAGTGTGCCAATATGTGCATTGAGTTAGGGCACATATGAATATATTCTCCTTGAGCGAGATGCTCCATCATAAGGTGTGAGATCTGACTATTAGGGTTTCTGCAATTGCTACTGTTAATAACCCTAGCTATAGTGCTTTAGAAGCTTCTCCTACTAGTAACCCTAGCGGTAGTTCCTCAATGAGATCAATATCTAGCGGCTATGTTTCCTTCTAGTGTTTTAGGATGACTGAAGTGGGTGTGAGCTCATAACCTGTTAGAATATATGAGATTGTGCTCGTTTTAAGATTGATGATACCCTCGTCACCCAACCACTGGCCGAAGCCCCCCTTCAAGCACCTTGACCTTGGTTGAGAAGAGAATCCTGGTAGCAATCCAATAGCCAATAGAGGCTAATGTACCAAGCAAGAAAATAGAAACTAAGTTGGACAAATGATCCCACCCAAAAGCTAGTGCACCACTTTCCAGCTCTCCCAGAAAACTTGTGCACCAAACTGTTGTTGCCTACAACTACCTGCGCAGATTTAGCTCTCACTGCAACTGCTGAAATTTGAAATAATGAAACTATTGTCCTGTATTTATAGTGAACCAACCAGGCTAACTGGGGCCGAATTTTCCTTCTAGTTATCAATAAATTCAATTTAGATGTATTTGTTCAACCGACGACTTGTCTAAGGTTTCCTTCAATTCTTTGCTTCCTTCCGAAGGATTCTACTCTTGTCATAGGTCACAATAGAGGTTCATACCTCTCAAACCTACCATAATATTAACAACTCTCTCATTTCTCTTTCTCTTGTTGAATCAAGCATTGGCATTGGCCTGTCTCTTCTTTTTAGTGGCATGGCTGTAACATGTTTCCCTGTTCTCTCTGCTACAGAAAGAAAAGAACTTGTTTTGAGCTCTGATACCACATTGTTGCAGACCCCTAACCCTTGGGCCAAGATCCACACAGGATCATTCTAAATCTTCCCCTAAGTCTGATTGACTCTTTGGTTTCCCCACACGGAATACCACACACACAAGGTCTATTCCACAATTGACCAACAAGTATGATCGAGGATTTTCTTTTCCCTTTCAGGATTTCGTGAATCTTGTCATCGAGCCCCTTGTCTCTTCAAATATGAAACCCAAAATGCCAACAAGGGTTGACTCCTTCAATGCACCAAACACACACCTCTTCTTGCCACTTATTTCCTCTTTTCAGAACTTGAGTGATTGACCAACACTTGTTCCTCTTCCCTTATGATTTTTCGGTTTCCAAAATTTCCCCTTTTGGTGAGATCAAAGTTCTTTCAAGAATTTCCATGAAGCTTGACCACTCCCTTTACTTCTGTTGCACGTATCCTTCGATTAATGCTTAGCACCCACTTTTTGGATTTTTCCTTTTCGCGATTTCGGGAGTTGCGTTGACATGCAACTCTGTCTCTTGACTCTTGGAACCCTGAAACCCGATTTGGACCATGGTTATTTCCCTTCAATGTTTCAAGAATTTTTCCTTTCACTCTTTGGGATTTGGAAACTTACGAGATCCATAGCAGAAAGGTTCCTCACCTCCTGAAACTTCGATCTCTGAATTCCAGAAACATTGCCTCCAACGTGATCTACAACTGAGATCCTCCACGATCTGATGACTCTGGATCTTTCGAATTTTCATGATCCTGAGAGTTTGAAACTCTCGATTCCAAAGATCGCTGCCTCTTCTACTTCCTGACACCCAAAGTGCCGAAATGTTAAAATTCCACACCAAAGTCCTGTTGCATTTCAGGACTTCAGGATTTTCACTCCACTATATCTCGGCTCCTTATCGTCGGAACTCCTAAAATACCGAACTCCAAATTCCTGAAGTGCCAAAACTCACTCGTTTAGCTTCACACGCGATAATCCCTTTTGCGTTTCAGGAATGTGAATGACCAAAGGTTTTGATCTGCCCTTCAACCTTTCGAAACCCAAAATTTTGAAATGATCTAACGGCTCAACTGACCACTACAAACAGTCCACGTTGATTCTTGAAACCAAAGTGATGGGTTCACCCAACTCCTAACCACCTTGCAACTCCTCTGGATCCTACGGTCCCCGTGATTTCACGAGTTCTCCATGGAGAATTCTAACTATCTGATTCACTCCTCAAGAATCTTTGGCCAAACTTACTTGGCTTCCTTCCACTAAACTTAACTTATGCATGATGATTTCCCTCCCCATCTTCCTTTGAACTCTTCAAAGGTACTAACCCTCCTGAGCTTTCACTTGTGAACTTATGTCTCCAAGAGAAATCCTGCTTGCACTCCTTGCGGCAATCTTTCAAATAACCTCTAGTTATTTGAGTCTTCGACTCTGCGCACTCTTTGCAACAATAGTCCTTCCACTTTCACCTTAGTTGATAACTTCTAAGGCTTGAACTATACTGCGCACACCTTGCATGACTCTTTGCTTCACCTGCACTTCTGCTGGTATGAGAACAAAGGTATCTCTTCTGAGCTTTATGAGATAAAACTCAGACCTTTGTCAATGCACACATTGCGGACGTTTCACTGCACTCCTTGCAGGAACTCTCAGGAAGGGAAACATTTGAAACTCATTCTTCTCCTCTCTTAGACTTCATACACTTAACATGAAATCACACATTTAACCCAGCATTGAAGCAAATGCATAAACAGAGAGAATAAAACAATTGTAAACATACCATTTAACAAATGTAAACAGTAAGCATCACAACACCATGAAAATTGAGTCAATGCTTCATATATTAACTCAAGTGCTTCTGTACATGGGTTCTTCTCTAGAGATCTCTACTACAACTCTCAATGATGATAATGTTACAATGATACAATGATGTTAATGTTACAATGATGATATATTAACCCTCCTACTTTCTAAACTGTCAAAACTATGAATTCAAATCTACCTACTTTCATTAATTACGTATAAATGCCTTTAAATTCTACAGATGAGAGCAGTGATCAAGATCCGTTTACAACATCTAAGATATAAATGTAAGTACGCTTCCTTTAACTACTACATTAATATCTGCTCATTAATTTTTCAAAAACATTTCAAAATGTGCAAAATGTGTGCTGCACTTTTCCAGCTATCTTTTGCCTTTATGGTTTCTTGGTTATCTTCTTATGATGCTCCTGCATCAATCATACACCATCACCAAGGCAAGGGGTTACAATTCTTTTCAGTTGAACATTCCTCCTTTCCTTGGCCTGCACCTAGTGTTCAACGTGGATATACTTCGACCTTATTTCCCACCATTATTGGACACCTCAAAGATAGTAGAACAAATGAAACCAATAGAGATCAAACATGACCATGTACAATAGGAATCCACTGATCAGATTGTGGACAAAGAGGTCAAGGAAACTCGCCAACAAAGGATCCAACTTTATTGATTTCTCAAAGCAGGGAAGCTCTTGCACCAACGCAAGTAGCTCAACCAGTGCCAAATTAACCAAACATTTCCTCATATAATGGGGGAATTCAATGCAATGGATACCATTTCTTCCTAATGGAGGAGTATTGATCTATATGGATGTCAGTACCCTCCCACCTATTCCAACTTTCTCATTTTGGCAGTTTTCCAGTTCAACAATTGTTTCCTAGTTTTGGGGTACCTGACTTCCATGGTCGTTTTGGGGTCATAAATAGTGTTTTTAGGGCTCTCCATAGAAAATGTATTTATTCCTCATATAAACCTTTCCATCGGGATACCATACACCTAAATCGAGATCGTATGCAAAATTTACAACCCAGGGAAGTTGATGTACTAACTTACCAAAATGGGCTGACAAATTTTGGTGCTTCATCTCCTAGGGTTAGGTTTTTGGATGTCTAGGGATTTTGATGTAAATGCGTTGAACCTTAATAGAATATATCTAGATAAAAAATACCACACACATTTGTACATATAAATTGAGAAAGAAGAAGCAAGAGATTAAGAAAAAAGAATTATCATTAACCGTAATGAATAATGAATAAGTTACACATGATATACTATGTATAAATCAACCAACTCACATTGGAGGTGAAACCAATGCTCCATAGTGGTGGTATAGAGTGATATGAACACACACCAGTAGTTATGGGAGTAAACTTCCAACTATTCAAGTGTCTCAGACAGTTACATGAGTGAACTTCCACCTAGCTGAGTTAACTAGTCTATGAGTCTTTAGTTAACTGACTGAAACCAAGTAAAGCGAGGAGGAGATCAAGGAATGATGGGTGATGTGTTAGTATCATGATGATACCAATTCTAATGCGCATTTTATGGTTATGATCCCAATGTTGCATGGTGACAAAACCAATGGAACATTTAGAGTCCACTCAACTAGTCAAACTGAGGTGAAAATTGAAGAGAATATTCTTCCTAGAGGAATATTCTTCCTAAAATATAGGAGACTGGATAATGAATAATAAAAAGGAAAAAAAATAGGAAAAATAAATCCCAGGTGTGTGTGAAGTAACTCCAACACCCCCTATGAACATCACTATGGTAAAAATAAAGAATGGGTCTCGACAACGAGGCCATGTTAGGTATCCAAATACAAAAGATACACTGAAATAATGTGAGGAAGAAGGGAAAAACTCATGGGAACCCCCCCCCCTTCACTCCAAGATGAATTCGCAGAGAATGGAACTTATGCTCAGTGAAGGTCTTGGTGAAGATGTTTGTCATGTGTTCTGCTGAAGGAAATAAGTGTAAGTCGATGATCCCCTTGTGTACTAAGTCTTGGATGTAGTGCATGTGAATCTAGTTGTGCTTAATCCACTGCCTATGAACTAGATCTATGTAGAACTTCATATTTCTTTGGTTGTTAGACCAGATGACGATCGACAGATGAAACTAAATTTCAAACTCAGTGAGAAAATGTTGTAGCCACATAGACTGAATGGTTATGTTAACTACTCCTCTGTACTCTTCCTCGGCTGAAGATAGAGAAACACAATCTTTCTTCTTGCTCGACCAATAGATAGGCCTAGAACTAAGATTGAGTGAGTAACGATATGTGGACTTGCATTCGGTGCT
This sequence comes from Picea mariana, assembly GCA_032191745.1. Lineage (NCBI taxonomy): Eukaryota > Viridiplantae > Streptophyta > Pinopsida > Pinales > Pinaceae > Picea > Picea mariana. The sequence continues at coordinate 137,639 of JASDQU010109614.1, read as the reverse complement.
ATCACCAGCCTAGTCAGAATCAGTGAACCCGATGACATATAACATTGATTCTACTACATAATGAATCCCAAAGGTGATGGTTCCTTGTATGTATCAAAGGATATGTTTTGCATCCTTCAAACGTAGCTTAGGCGACTCGTGCATGAACCTAGAAGCTGCGCCAACTGCATAGGAGAGGTTTGGTACAGACTGTGTGAGATACAACAATCTGATTACAAGCTATATGTATAGTGTGTTGTGAACTAGTTGAGTGTCCCTGTCATCCTCAAGTTTGACTCCTGATAGGAAAGGAGTCGGAGCAAACTTGCAATCAATCATGTGAAATATCTCAAGGAGATCTCATGCATACTTGGTCTAAGACATTTTGATGCCTGATGCATCATGACTGATCTCGAGTCCAAGGAAGAAGTGTAGCAGATGCATGTTCATCATAAAAAACATGTCTTGTAGAATACTGTTGACTGCAAGAATCGCTGAAGTTGAGGAACCAATGATCAAAAAATCATCAACATACAGAACTAAGAGTAGAAGTGAATCAGTCATCTTGAAAATGTATGAATTTAGGTCTAATTTACAACCTACAAAGTTCTACGAAAACATGTATAATTCCATATTGGCATACCATGCCCTCAGAGCCCACTTGAGGCCATAAAGAGATTTCTTTAGTTTACAAACCAAAGAGAAATCTTGCATAAATGCCTGGGGTTTCTCCATAAACATCTCCTCAGAGAGATCACTGTGAAGAAATGCATTCTTCATGTCCATCTGATGGACTTCCCATCCCTTGGTCACCACAATGGAAAGTGCCAAATGTATGAAATCCATATTTTCTACTGAAGTGAAGGTCTCATCATAGTCAATCCCATGCACCTGCCAAAATCCTTTGTAAATAATCCTAGCTTTGTATCTGCAAATTTGACCATCCTCTACACTCCTGGTCCTGTATACCAATCTATATCTGACAATTTTCCTTTTAGAAGGAAGGGTAACCAAATCCCAAGTTTGGTTCTCTAGGATGGAGTTGTACTCCTCTTGCATGGAGGATTCACAAAAGGGATTTCCAACAACCTCAACATAAGAATGTTGATATGAAGACTGAACCAATACAATATTCCTCGAGGGAAATGGTTCAATGTCTATGAGTGCAATAGGAGGTTCCTCAAAATCATATTGATTCCTCCTAGTATCGGTTGCATCACCAACAAGATCCCATGCATCCTGAAGAGCACTATGGGCCCACTTGGGCCTCTTCTCTGGCTCTGCATATACATCTATATGCACTGAATTTGGATCTAACTTTACTAAATCTATATCAGAATCCTATGAATTAAAACTCTCATCTGAATAAGAGTTGACATGTGCATGCCCATCATCTCAGACAGGTGGGAGAATGAAGGTGTCTGCATGCGGTTATTGAGGTACATGTGGGACACTTTCCTTGAATTGGACACTTTGATCAATGATGATTCAGTTTGAGAAAAGATCAATAAGTCTGTATCCCTTCACACCAATAGGGTATCCAACAAATATACAATTAGTTCTTTTTGGATCATGTGCCTTCCTCTTTTCATAGGGAATCCAAGCCCATGCACATGAACCGAAAATTTGAAAGTGGGTCACTTCTGGTCTGAGGCCGCTCCAGGCCTCGTAGGGGGTCTTATCCTTGGAATATATAAGGGGATATATATTTTGGATGTAGGTTGAACAATTAATCACTTTGGACCATAGTATTTGTGGTACTGTCTTTGCATGTAGCATGCAAGATGCCATCACTTTTAGAGATCTATTTTTCCACTCAATAACTCCATTTTTTTGTGGAGTATAGGGAATTGTGTGCTGCAACTGAATCCCTATCTCAGGAAAAATATTATGGATCTCATGATTGACATAATATCCCCCGTTATTAGTTCAGAGGACTTTTATTTTCTTTCTTTATTGTGTCTCAAATAGGGCTTTGAAATCTTTGAGGTGTTGAAAGACCTCTGATTTTTTCCTGATAAAGTAAATGAATGTGAAACATGAAAAATCAACAAAAGAAATGAGAAAAAAACTTTCTTTAATGATAGATGGATGCAATCAGATATAAAGGAGAGGAATCTACCAGAGTCTTTCCTTTGTCTAATTTCTCTCGAGGGTGTTTTCCAAGAACACATTCGTCATAGATTCCTTTGGACAAATGTATTTCTGGTAGACAATCAACCGATATTTTATTTCTAATTTGTTTCATATATCTGAAATTCAAATGACCAGACCTTTCCTGCCATATCCTACTACTTTCATCAGCATGGGTAAGTAGTAAAACAAAATCTGGTTCAATAAATTCAGAAAATGTATACAATCTAGATTGATGATTTACCTCACTGGTAGCAACCCTAGAATTGGTTTTCATGTCATAGATGTCCATTGCATTAGGTGTGAATATCACTTTCTTTCCAATTCTAGAATTATTCATCTAATACATGGAGATAAGATTGAAAGAAATTTTGTGAACGTGCAACATGTTCTCGAAGCTTCTATTGGTGAGTTCAATCCTTCCTTTGTCTGTGACCTCAATTGGAGAGTTCTCCCCCATCACAATAGGAGGAACTTTGCATTCATCCAATGAAGAATAGACTGGTTTTGTGGAAGCCATGTGATGTTATGCTCACGAATCGATGATCCAAGCATTGAGAGAGGAGTTGATGGAAATCAAGGCATGGCTAGAATTTCCTTTCTTGGTATTCTGATATTTTGGCTTCTTCTTCTTGGCACCCTCGGGGATGTGATCTCTAACGTTATTTTTTTTAGGTATTTGAGTCATTATATATATTTGTCTCTTTATGCATGTAGATTCTGGATGGAATCCCTAGAGGGATATTCTTCCTAAAATATAGGAGACTCAATAATGACTAATAAACAAGGAAAAACCTTAGGAAAAAGAAATCCTAGGTTTATGTGAAGTAACTCCAACATTTGACATTCCTTTCTATTGTAAAAAGTCGTTTAGAGTCTCATTGTAATCATGTTCTTGCAAATGACTGTAACTGTCACATCTATTCTCATAGATAAGCTCCCACCATTCTAGCAAGATTGTTTTCCGCTGCATTTTACACTTTCAACTTATTCCCTTATTGAATAAAAACCAGTTTTAGTGTATATCTATTATTCTGTGTTAAGCATATTTTTCTAATACCTTGTATTCATTTCGTTCTTCTCATAAAATCAATATCAAGTAATATAAAAAAATATAATAACTCTTGTAAAAAATACATTTTAAAACTTAACATCTTTTTATTAAAGATAATAAGAGAAATATAATAAAATGATTTATATTAAAAACATATGAGAAGTAATTGATGTAATTTATTTTTGTTTATTCTTTATCATGGTATTATTAGATAAACCGATTTTTGGATAATTGTATTGAGCTAACACTTTTATTGTAAATTTGTTTTGAGACACCTCTTAACCTATAAAAAAACATTTGTGTTCATTTTCACTCATTAGTGTGATTTTCTATTAAGTTGAAGATTTGCTCGAAGATCGATTGAATAAGGTATCGTTATTTCATGTCTAGATTAAATTTCATGTATTTTCAATTTTCTCCATTAAACCTTAGGGATTTTCCTTCTGTTATTGTTATTCATGAACCAATTTATCATCAAAACCTTAGGTCGATCTACATATTTATATTTGTATATAGTATCTCAAAGGTTGAACCAACAATATCTTGGAAGGACCCATCTTCTTCATTTTAAATTTTTTATAGGATCCCTTCAAAAATGTTTCCTTCTTCAAGTATGTTAAGACAACTTACTCTTATTCAAGTTTATACACTCACCTTTTATCATCAACCCTTTGGATATAACCTTGGTTTCAATGTTGTATTTGTTGATTCACTTGATCATACACTTTCCACATACTATTAAAGAATGACTATGGATTTACAATCCTCTTTCTTGTTTTAAGTAACCTTGAAAAAACAATTACCCCTCAGAGCGATCTCCCATTCACAATATAGAAATGAATTTTTCCCATAGTATTCTTCATATAATTATTGCATAGAGATCCATCTTTCACTAAAATCTCAACAAATTTACAAGCATTCTATTATTTATCTAAGAATATCCATTAGGATATGGATGATATGTAGAAATGGATTGTAAATTTGTGTCAAGTTTTTTCCATAAGTTCCTCTATAAATGACCAATAAATTAGTTTACCTTGTTTGAGCTTATGCTTCTTGGTAAAAATTGTAACTGAAACTTTTCACCAAAAGTAAAAATAACTACTTTTTTTTCAATCATTAATTTTCTTACATTGAATGAAATGACATCTCTAAATTGTATAAACAACTACGAAGATTGAAACATTAACTTTCTAATTTGTTAGAATTTCCAATGTTAAAACAAATTGTAGAACCCGCAAATGATGTAAAGTCCCAAGAATTAATTAGATAGTTTGTTTAAGTGAGGAAGTCTACTGTAATGTACCTCAAATTTGCCATAAAAAAAATAAACAAATCTATGGGACATTGATCTCCAATTTCATTTAATAGTTTCAGAGTTGATAGGAGGGAACTTGCCTTCCTATTATAATTCTTATGTTATGACTACCACACGATGATAATTCGACACCAGTCTAACTTACTTTGAACATAAAACTTACAATTCCCTTCCATCTCAAAACCACCAACATATATATAAATATCTATATAGTAATTTGGACTTAGGACTTATAGTCCTAGTCTGTCCTTTACACATGAGTTTGTTATGCTTGCGCGCAAGACTATCTCACTTGAATTGGGAATAAAATTCATATATCATATTAAAATAATGGGGTCGGGTTATACCCCTTAGTATATTATAAGTGACTTAATATACGATACTTGGCATCATTGATATACACCAAATCATTAAGCGGGTTCCTTTATGAGATAATCATGGTTAGTGATAATAGAGTCACCATTTGCCTAAAGGGTTTGGATAACAAAAATCCCACTCTAATCTTCATTTAACTCCATCTTAACTAAACAATAATCCAATGAGGTATTCACTTGAACGATGTGTTAACTGCAAGGAAATAGTTGGAGTGGAGGTGCCCCAACTGGTCGTGTCACGAAGGGACTAAACTAACTACATGATTTTCTTGAAATGGAACGAATGGCTCATTTTTCAAAAGAAGTTAAAGCTCTACACCTTCCATTAATGGAGGTCTCGTGGGTGCGGGTTTCGATGGCTTACATATAACCCTTCTTTCAATCTAATCATGCCAACTTGGCCTCATCACATGGCCATACCAGCCTTTGTACCCTCAACATTAAATGTCATACTAAGAGGTTCTCTTAGGTTTAAGTGAGTTTTCTCTTGTCACTGTGAAGTCCTCTGAATAGCTTTGCATGTTATTTTGTCAATAGTGAAGATTGTCTCGTTAGAGGATGTTACCTTGTTGAACAGACGTCGTTATTCTCTTCCATGGTAAGTTCATGTTACCACTGTATCCTGATTATTAAACGAAGAATCAGGTTTTTATTACAGTGGAAGGGCCCTCAGATTAAAATGTTATTTGTCTTTAATTGAAACTCCCATTGTCGTTATTCCTTGTAACTTGCCTAACTTTTTCCCATTTCCAGATAAGTAGATGTTTACTATGGTTTTGTTCTCCATCTTCCTGAGAAGTCTCGACATCCAATTCCCCGTGTTCTGATTCTCTTTCAAAGAGTTACACATGCCTTAGTTCTCGTGTGTGTTTCAAACTTCCGGTTTCGTTATTTCTGTGTTTATCATTATTTACCACAGTCTTTCTGTTGATGTGTGTCGAGACCTGATGTTTAACCTTTGAGAGGCTACATGGGGTTTAGTCTAAGGTTAAAAGTTCATACTGTGTACAACATACTATATTGTGTTTATTTTTCTCTTTGTAAAGGGTGAATCCACCCTTCTATAATTTTTATCAGACCCTTAGCTAGTCCTTACGTATACAATGCTTCCTTAATGACTAATTCATTCATGTCCAGTACAATTAAAAATATGACTCTTGTGTTTTCCGAACAATTTATTACAAATTCCCATGACATACAATGTTTGAGTTTTTTGGACTTCTTGTCATTATCATTGTCTGGGGTGAATATATGCCATTTAGATCGAGTAGAATATTAACTCTTTATTTATTGTTGGTTTATAAGTACATTTAGACAGTCGGTTTAGGAAGGGTTTAAACTCAATATTTAGATATAGCCTCTATTATGTGTGTAACGTTTACACTATCTCTTCTGCATGCTTGCATGGCATGTCTTATACAATTAAATCTTAGCATTGTTGATTATTTCATTTTGTATGCAATTGATTATATGATTTGATGCCAACACTAATGATAGGACCTTGTTGATGCAATGGTACCCATCATAAAGTCCTTGGACCATCCTCCCCTCAGCCTAGACATCTATCCAAATAGACAACAACAAGGAAAGGACATGAGACTTCATTTCATAATTTGAGTACCACTCTGGAATACACTATTGCTATCATTTATCATTCTGTTGAAATTTTCGATCAATTTACTTTCATATATTTTACTAATGTTTTAAAAGATAGTTCTTTGCAGAGATTTCGACCATGCATAATTCTGGATGTCGGTTCCTATCCTTTGCGCAAAAGGTATTGGAGTTTCATGCCCAGTAACTCTCAGACTTATCCTTCCTAGTTCTAGGAAATAAGGCCATGGCTCCATTCCATTTTTTCATTAATTATGTGAAGTTTGGTCCTGATTCCTGTATCGGTTTGTTGAAGGTTAATCCTATTTTTATGTCGATATCTCTCCGTTGGAAGAGAATGCAGTAATGCACGAGCTTGGACACATTTTGATTTTGGTATAAAAGTATTTGTATTACGAACTTTCAAGGGTTTATCATTGTATTATTTCTCTTCTATTGTTATATTTGAAAATACCAGGGTTATCCTATACTGTTTATAAAGAAGGAATATCAACCTATACACTTCTAGAAATATGTTTCCAAAATTCTATTTGTTACCTTCGTAATTACTGTATTCAGAAAACATAATTCTAGTCAATATAAACTATCGTTTTATTTATTTCAATACTATGCTAATACAGTTATCATATTTTGAGCTTGTCAAACTGTGAATATTCATGAAAAGGGTTTTCATATTTCTATTTATGAGTTCATTGGTTTCTTTTCCCTTCTAGCAATTCATTTCCAAAATCCTTGTTTAAAAGATTTTATTCCTTCCTTTAGTTCCTATTTACTTTTTCGGATATCCTGTTAATATTAATGAGACCGCTTGTATTCCAATATAGTTTAACACCTATAGGGTCTGAAATATGAAAATTCTACAGCCATGCATAAATGGAATTCACTTACAATTTTCCTTGAAGTCAAATCGCGATGAAGTCAAGTTAGAACTTCACACCCCTGTAGGTTNTATATATATATATATATATATATATATATATGTATGTATGTATATATATACGAATCTTCATTTTTGTCATGCATTGATATTATGGTAGTTTTACTACATTGTGTATTCTTTTTACAGTAAAATGAGAGCATATAATACATTTCTATTCTTACATTTATATAAACATATGATTTATATTATCTCCTATCCGAAATAGATTCAGGATGACTTTATTATTTTACTAGGATCATCCCAGCAGGCTCACACCATTCTGATTCTACTCGAAATTTAGGTATAGAGGTAGTTTTAAATCGAAGTATAAATTTAAAATCGCGGGGGTTTATCCTACATGTGTTCCTAACCATTCGTAGTTTAACTTTCATCCATCAATCACACAGTGTTATGTTAGCTCTACTATTTCAGTCATTTACATCCAAGTGACCCTTAATTAAAAGAACATTCTTCAGAAATAATTTACCTAGAAATATATAGATGTATACTGACAACCATTTAAAATAAAAGATATATAACCAGAAAAGTGTAGACGAACATATTTGAACCAGTTCGCTGAAAAAAAAAGGGAACAACCACATCCCTCCCAACCTTAGAATGGAACATCCAAAGTCACTTGTTCCATTCATCCCCTATCCTGACAATGAATCCATGAGGTAAAACTTAGAAATCCACCTCAACAATAGTCCTTTAGTCTCAACAACTTCTCCTTGCCTCCCACTCATAAATCTATGTTCATAACAACAAGAGATCAGTAGTTTTCCCAACATACTAGGCACCGTCCTGCCTACTCACATATGCTATATATCCAAAAGAAAAAGTGCCTAGGTATTTTCCCCCCTGGGAATTTTCGTAGATTTCCAAATCGCTGATTTTCAGGGGCCTCTAATGGCCAAATTATGGATTTGCCACCTGTAACAATCAGTTTAGAGGTAGTTTCAACATGTTCCCCACTCATGGAGTCACGGTGAGCTGATTTTTAACATGGTTGTTCCATTTGTCCTTCAACAATAATTATAAAATATTTTGTTTCATACAAGTGTCATAATCAAATAGTTAGTTGGTTCAATCTGATCTTTTCCCAACAACCATAATCATCAATTACAATTAACTAAATTCAAAATTCAGAATTTCCATAAATGGGAAAAATTTTCCAATTTTGAATTTACCAAAAACGAAATAATTTCCTAAGAAATTTCAAATTCAAAAATAATTTATGTTTGGGGATGTTAAATCCTTTCCCCCTTCAATAAAAAATTATCCTCAATGTTCGTTCCTTTATTGGAACAAGATTGGATGAGATTTCTACAAATCTGCCTCCAACTCCCAAGTGGCATCCTCCGGGCTAAAGTGCTTCCATTGCACTTTTATCTGGGTGATGACTCTATTCCAAAGTGCTATTTCTCTCCTATCCAGAATGCACAAAGGTTCCACTTGGAACTTGCCTTATGGTTCCACCTACACCAAGTTCCAATCGATCATATGAGTAGGGTCATGAACATAATTCCATAAGAAAGAAATATGAAATACATTATGAATTTTTAGATTCGCAGGGAGTGCAAGTTGGTATGCTACGGGTCCAGTTAGAGCTAAGATCTCAAAAGTCCCACAAAACATGGGTTCCAACTTGGCATATTTCCCTAGATTTAGTGAACTTTTTTGGGCTTTGACTTTTACATAGACGTGGTCTCCCACTTGAAATTCCAAGTGTCTTCTTTTCTAGTTCGCGTAAATTTTTTGTCTGTCTTGTGCCTCTTTCAAGTTATATTGTACTCTCTTTACCATGCTCTCCATTTCCTGAAGCATCTTTGGTCCAACCATGATTCTATCAACTGGTTTATCCCAGCTAATTGGAGATGTACACTTTATGCCATACAATACCTCGAAAGGGCTCATTTTAGCCAAAGTTTGATATCCATTGTTGTATGCAAATTTTACCAAGTGCAGGTAGTCCTCCCACTTGTTGGTTTTGTTCTTACGTACATGCTGAGAATATCTTATATGATTTGGTTTGTTCATTCAGTGTAACATCCCCAAAAATAAATTATTTTTGGAATTTAAATTGTTGGAAAATTATTCTGTTTTTGGTAAATTCAAAATTGGAAAATTTTTGTCATTTATGGCAATTCTGAATTTTGAATTTGATAATTGTAATTTATTATTATGACTGTTGGGCAGAGATCTGATTTGACCCAAATAACTATTTTACTATGACACTTGTATGAAAACATAATATTTTATATTGATTGAAGGAGGACAAATGGAACAACCATGTTAAAATCAGCTGACTATGACTCCATGAGGGGGGGACATGTTGGAACTACCTCTGGGATGATTGTTACATTTGGAAAAACAAGGATTTGGCCATTGGAAGCCCCTAAAAATCAACGATTTAGAAAGAAGTGAAAATTCCCAAGGGAGGGAAAAAGACCTAGGCAAAAAGATTTTATGGATAAATAACATATGTGAGGAGGAAGGACACTGCAAAGTACACTGGGGAAAGAGACTATTATTTTTTTTTCTTTCTTGATGTTATGAACACTACTGAGTGAGTGTAAGGCAAGAAGAATCTGATGGAGTTGAAGGACATTACTGAGGAGGAGCTTCTAAGTTCTCCCTCATGGGTTCATGGTCAAGCTAGGGGGTGAATTGGGCAAGTGATTTTAGCTTCCCTATTCTACGGTTGGGAGGAACGTGGTTGTTCCCTTTGTCTTCTCGTGAATTGGTACAAATATGTTAAATATCCTCCTTCTGTGTTCTAAATGCTTTTTCTTTATATCTAATTTCATTTATCTATTCATGTTAAGTTGAAATAAATTTTCCATGGATAATATCTGTTCATTGTATGAAGTTTATAATCAAAAACCAATTATGGAACAGTTCCTACTGAAAACTAAAATGCTAGGAAGAATCCATCTAGGTGTAAATTTTAGACGGACCTATCTATGAATAATTTGAGGTGGACCAAGTCTTTCCACATATTGCTTATAGGCTTATATATATATTTATATACAATATACATCGATATGGTTATAGTTAGTTCCATGTATAGGTTTTATTAAACGAAGATCGAAGGGTTTCTCTAGAAACCCCACTTATACAGAGATTCATTGTCACAACACTTGAATGAACAAATAATGCCAATAGGTAACCTTCTACCTCTTGTATAAAGGAAATTATTAAATCGAAGAGTCTGAAACTCTCCTTAAAACCCTGTTATAGAACTAAACAAAATTAACTAAGTCTGATTATCTATCATAAGACAATATAGAAGCAGAATACTCCACGAGAACAAGGATTCGATGATATTTAGACAGAATCTAATTCATGTTGTTCGATCATTTAACCTTTGCACAAAAAAAAACTTAAAGGGATTTGATTGTAGGAATACATACTGTATGCAGTAAGATTATAAATTGTTCCTATGAATATACATGAGAACATCCCACTCGGTGTTCGTGGCAGTAGGCGATAACGAATGTGACAACTACAATTGTACAACTCTATACTTAGACTAGAAAATTCAAAAGGGCTTATAGTTCCAACCTATATAGCTAAAACTCCAATTTGGGATGAGATCCTACTAGTTTAGGCACATTCTGAAATGATTTATGCAATTAATTCACAAGTCGATTTATGAACAGATGGAAAACAGACATAGGTGAAATAACTACCAATGCTAATGATATACCTTGAATAAAGTTTGCATGTATATAGTTATAGAACACATAATAATGATAAATGGAAACTGGGAAGTCTTGAGTACAACAACATAATTTTAGTAGTAATCAAGCCCTTATGTTATATATATATATATATATATATATATATATATATACTATATGAAGATAATAAAAAAATGTATAATACTTTCATGCAGGGTAAAGAGAAAATTAAATTACTATGTATGTATAATTAATAATAAGAAGAATCCTGGGAAATAAACAAAATAACTAGTAAACGATTCAAGTTTTAAGATACCAAAAAAGAACCATTTTCAGAAATGGAGGGGATTATTTTAAACTCAGAAGAATTGAAAGTGCAGAATTCATATACTCTTCATAATTATCCACAGTTGAATCAACTCAATATATGATGACTAGGTTACAAAAGTATAGTTGCCCAGATTTTTTTTGAAAGAGAATTATATACAACATAGGTGGTATTGAAGTTCACCACTATAGTTTTTCTCAACTTCTCCCTAAAATAGGAGAAGGAATGATCAGGGAGTAAGCCCCTTCCAAGTTATAATTACCACTACAACCAGACGCAAGGTTTACTTACCTTTCTAATCTCTCTAGTATTAACATAAAGTAGGTCGTACCCCTGACTAATCAATCCAGAAATTTTCGACGAGATTTCTTTATAAGCAGTAAAGAAGGTACATAGCCTTGGTCCTCAGTACCAGTGAGCTCTAGAAGCTAAGTCTAAGGAATAATGTACTTGAAACCCGTTTACCTTTCACA
>JASDQU010109614.1:114887-125741 GCA_032191745.1 Picea mariana | reverse complement strand
AGTATTAACATAAAGTAGGTCGTACCCCTGACTAATCAATCCAGAAATTTTCGACGAGATTTCTTTATAAGCAGTAAAGAAGGTACATAGCCTTGGTCCTCAGTACCAGTGAGCTCTAGAAGCTAAGTCTAAGGAATAATGTACTTGAAACCCGTTTACCTTTCACAGGGACAATAGGGACCAGACTGAGAAGTCTCGCGAAGTTTGACATCCTTGTAAGAAAGATTCACCATTAAGATCATTAGTAAAACATATGAAAATAAAATAAACAAGAAGCTACAACAGAACCATATATGGAGGCAACAAAAAATTTGAATTATTACTTAACTCATGGTTGGAATCTGGAAAACTTGTTCTCGTTGCGCTCTGGTTGAGTAAATGTCCCGAGTTGGGGAAATTGGTCTAGGTATTCCTGATGGGTTCCTCACATCAACGAAGTCCCATCATTAGTACGATACCAAGCCACAAATCTATTTTCTCTTAAAGGAAATTCAACAGTACTAACTTTCAGCATATAAACTGTGTAAAATATGTGATACAGATAGACGAAGACCCTGTGTAAACATTAATTGAAATTTCAATTCTGTAGATAAGTGGTTAATACATCCTAAACCAAATAATCGAGGTGTTTTTAAGTGAGTTATAATTACATAAATAACCTAGCACTAAACCCTGAAGGCTTACACAAATCTCATTATAGTTAAGGACAGGAATCCCTTTAATACCCCAAGCCTCAAACCAAAAGATTCGAACCACCGAAGTATTTTCCAAGGGTAATGCGTGAATGTAAAATCCTTCGAAGAACATAGGATTTTGGTATAAAGACTCATTTATTTATTTGTTAAACCCTAAATGTAATATCCTTCAAAGAACACAAGATTAGGTTTAAGACTCAGTTATTTATCAGACCTCTGAGACTCATCTTCGAAAGGCTAAGAAATCACCAGAGATAATGATAAAGGGAACCTTAAATTAAATATGTACAGAACATGGCATTCCCTGTCGAATTCCTTGGAATGACCCTATTATTCAAGATTTGTTTTCAAGATAAAATCCTTACCAGGAAAATAGACTTCGCTGCCTACCTCTAGGATGTGACCCAAGTCGACCAACTTGTTGCCAGAGTTAGTGATACATAGGTCCACTCAGAGCATTTCACAATGACAAGGAAGATCTGTTTAACCCTAGGAAGAGACCTTACAAGAGTAAGTTAATGCTGGAAGTAAAGGGGTTTTTGGGGCCATGTGACGAGGTCAAGTTGGCGCATTTTGACTAGGAAGGAAATTGGAAAGGGCCATCGAAGCTAGTGTCCACAGGACCTCCTCTAATGGACAGCTGGAGAGCTTTAATTCTCACTGTTAGTTATACCTTTCCACCCATGATATGCATCAAATGCACAGTAACTTGACTCCTTTGTGACATGACTAGTTAGGCCGCTTTCTCTTAACTACCGACTTGTATTTTACCTCCTAGTCAATGAGATTGCAGTTGGGATCTCATTACCTGAACATCGGTAAGGAAGGGATGGGGTTGTCTCATTTATAGTCATTCTTAGTTGTTAAAGGAACCTGATCTTGTTCACCCAGCAATACATTAATACTAATCGCTAGTGGTGTATAAATTTTCACCCCTTGCTTCTACGTTAGGTAAATGCATTATGTTAAAATTATAATATTCAATCCAGTATGCACAAACACAGAAATCCCATGTCTAGGGAAAGGATAGGTTTATAGGTTTAAATCTAAAACTTTACAGATACTTTTATGAGTAGAGATGCAGGGTTTAAACCTTAGATAAGTTCTTGCACTATTGGACTGATATAAGAGGGTTATTACATGAAGAGAAGTACTTAAGTGACCTTGCAATTTTTTTTTTATTTTGGCATTTTTGAGGTATATTACATGTGGTATCAGAGAAAATGTTACAACACCAGGCCTAAATAGGTCCACATTAATTGCTTAATATATATTCTGATTTATATAAAACTAATAAACCTTTATGGTTACAAACAGAAAGACCTTTCTATTTTGTTTTAATTATGGTAGCTCAGGACGATGCATAAATCACGATGGAAGGAAATCCATATCAAATACCTCCTAGATATCAAAGAAAAACAACAATGGAAGCTCAACCACGAAGTTGTTGGTAACGATGAGGAATCTTATTGTAGAACTGTAGATTTTCAAAGTCGATAATGAAAAATTGAAGAAAGCACAGCAGGAACAACAAGAGATAAATGAAGTCCTATTGCGTAGTATAATAACCAAGAAAATCCCAGAGGACAATAACCATGATGAGGAAGTCAACAAAAGGGCCTCCAAGAACTCTGGGTTGGAAATAGAAAAAGGAGATAGTTCGTATGAAGGAACACCTTTAGCTGAAGACAAAACTAAACCAGACGGAAAAAGAAAACAAGTAGACCACCTTGAAGGATAATTTAAAAAGATTAAAGAAGCTACCTTTGATGGAGAATCCAGGACAGGAGAAGAAGCAGAGGCATGGTTGTTGGACATTAAAAAATACTTCTAGATACACAACTATTCCAACAACATGAAGGTTAGAATGGTCATCTACAATCTGAAAGGGAAGGCCAACATTTGGTGGCAAGACCTGAAATTGGCCCAGGGCCTAAAGGAGAAACAGTTAGAATGGTCTGACTTTAAGAAGTATTTCAAGAAACAATACCTTTCTAAAAGCTATTATGAAAGGAAGACGAAATAATTTTACGCGATATGACTTGGAAAGATGACGATGGAGGACCTTATAAATAAATTTCTGGAACTACTAAGGCTCATACCGTACATCTGGGAGGATAAGATAAAAATCCAATGATTCATAAGTTGTTTACCACAGTCCTACAAGGAGAGAATTGAGTTTGACAACCCCAAATCCTTGAGTGAAGTATTTAGGAAAGCATGAATTTTCTATCACCAGTATAAACAGTGGGTAGAGTTTCCCAAAGCCTGGAAGGATAAGAAGCAAGATCAAATGAACCAATGGAATAAGGGATACCAACCAGCTCCTTATCAGAATGCAGGAAAAAAAATTTCAAGAAAGGATTTTAACTCCAATCATCCAAATACGCAAGGCAGCGATAAACCAGTAAACCTGGGAATGAAGAAGTTTGGGGACAGCTCCTGCGAGCCATTAAAGTGTTGGGAATGTGGAGAGCCTCATCTAAGGAGGAAATGTCCACATTTAATTTCAGCAAACAGAACAATTGTTCATAATTTACAGGAAGCCTGGATGGTGGGAGACGTGGGCAGAAGCCTGCATCGGATAAATGCAGCCATAGATGGTCAACAAGCTGACCACCAATCCTCGATGGTAGAAATCGAAAGTAAAATCAATAACACTCGAATTTCTATTTTAATTGACCCTCGAGCTACGTTAAGTTATATTACTCCTTATGTAGTAGAGTCAAATAAACTTAAGAAATGAAAGCATGCAAAATATGGCTTGTACAACTGGAAACAAGAACTAAAAGGAAAGTAGTTGAATTTATTTATGAGTTGGAATTCAGTTTAGATGGTCAAAATATAAGGACAAATATAAACATTCTACGACTAGGATATTATGATATGATTATCGGGATGGATTGGTTGGAAAAACACAAAG
Organism: Picea mariana; assembly: GCA_032191745.1. Classification (NCBI taxonomy): domain Eukaryota; kingdom Viridiplantae; phylum Streptophyta; class Pinopsida; order Pinales; family Pinaceae; genus Picea; species Picea mariana. Next base: position 122,123 of record JASDQU010109614.1, on the reverse strand, counting down.
CAATGCTAGATTGTTATACAAAGATACTTAGCCTTAAAGACGATTTTGGCACTGTTGGAGCAGCCCAAGGTATACCAAAACCTGTATCATTCAAACAAGTTTCAGCAATGCAACTCAAGAAATGTATGAGAAAGGGATGTCAATTCTATGCCATCCAATTAACGAATCTATTAGAAAAACAAGATAAGCCAAAGTTAGAAGACTTTGCTGTCCTACGTGATTTTAGAGACATGTTTGTGGATGAAATACCAGAATTACCTCCTAGAAGGGAAGTAGACTTCTCCATAGACCTACTACCAAGTTCATCCCCTATCTCAAAATCACCTCATCGAATGATTCTACTATAACTGACAGAATTAAAAATACAATTACAGGAATTGTTGGACAAAGAGTATATCAGACCGAGTGTCTCACCATGGGGGGCACCAGTCCTCTTTGTGAAAAAGAAAGACGGTACTCTAAGACTCTATATCGATTATATACAATTGAACAAAATGACTATTAAGAACAAATACCACCTACCAAGGATAAATGATCTATTCGATCAAGTTGGTGGGGCAAAGATCTTTTCAAAGTTGGATTTACGATCCGATCACCATCAAGTTAGGATAAAGGATAAGGACATAAAAAAAATAGCTTTTCGAACAAGATATGGGCACTATGAATTTGTTTTCATACCTTTCAGACTCACTAACACACCAGCCATGATTATGTGCCTGATGAACAGTATTTTCAGTCAGTACTTAGACAAGTTCATGGTAGTATTTATCGACGATATTCTGGTCTATTCAAAAACGGAGGAAGAACATGATGAATAGTTAAGTATAGTTCCACAAGCATTAAGGAAACACAAACTATACGCCAAATTTGACAAGTGTAACTTTTATCAAAAAGAAATACAATATCCAGGACATGTAATTTTATGGGAATCACCGGATATTACCGCAGATTTATAGAAGGGCTTTCCAAGATAGCCTACCCTATCACGTCATTACAAAGGAAAGGAACCAAGTTTAACTAGTCAAAAAAGTGTCAAGATAGTTTTAACAAGCTAAAGGAATTATTGACAACTGCACTCATATTGAAGGTAGGAGACCCAAATAAAGAGTTCACTGTATGTGTCGATGCAAGTAAAGAAGGACTAGGGGGTTTCCTAACTTAGGAAGGACATGTTATTTATTTTGAGTCCCAAAAATTAAAATAACACTCGAAGAATTATGTCACTCATGATTTAGAATTGGCATCAATAATACATGCCTTAAAAATGTGGTGACACTACATAATGGGAATAATTTTTTTACTATTGACGGATAATAGTGGGGTGAAATATCTATTTAGCCAACTAGAACTTAATGCAAGACAAGTAAGATGGCTAGCCTTCTTGAGCGAATTCAACTTTGAGGTCAGACATATCAAGGGTAAGGAAAATAAAGTAGCAGATGCTTTAAGAAGAAGAGTCCATGGGTTATTTGAGATAAATATCAGCAGGGAAGAAAGTGATCTGGAACAAAGAATAAGGACTACAGGTATTAACGACGAAAATTACACTAAGATGATGACATAATTACAAAACAGTACCACAAACTTAGATAAACCAGATCTAAGTATCGAAAGAAGGGACTATTACGATTTAAAAACAGACTTTACATACCAGATTCAACAGAGTTAAAATTAACAGTTTTGGACGAAGTGCATAAGAAACCATATTCTGGCCATCCAGGTTACTAGAAAACAATTACATCACTTAGAAAAAAATTTACTGGCCTAATATGAAGGGACAAACAGTAGAGTACTTGGCTAGATGCTAATATTGTCAGCAGGTTAAGGCCGAGCACCAGCATCCAGCCGACCTATTACATCCATTACCAATACCAGAATGGAAATGGGAGACCATATCACTAGAGTTTATAACAGGTTTGCCTAAAACTCAGAAACATAATGATTCTATCATGGTTGTAATTGATAAACTCAATAAGTCTACACACTTTATTCCTGTAAAATCTACTTTTAAAGTTATAAACATTGCTGAAATATTCATGAAAGAAATTTTTAGACTGCATGGTATTCCTAAAATGGTGATTTCAGATAGAGACGTAAAATTCACATCCTCTTTTTGGAAGGAATTGTTTGCAGGGTTAAATACTAATTTGAATTTTAGTAAGACTTATCATCCACAAATGGATGGAGAGATTGAAAGGACAAACCAAATCGTAGAGGATATGCTCCACATGTACGTAAGAACAAAACCAAACAAGTGGGAAGACTACCTACACTTGGTGGAATTTGTATATAACAATGGGTATCAGACTTCGGCTAAGTTGAGCCCTTTCGAAATACTGTACGACAGAAAATGTATGACTCCAATTAGCTGGGACAACCTGGCTGACAGACTCATGGTTGGACCAGAGATGCTCCAAGAAATGGAGAACATGGTAAGGAAGGTACAATAGAACTTGAAAGAATCCTAGGATAGACAAAAGATCTATACAGATCAGAAAAGAAGACAATTGGAATTTCAAGTGGGAGACCATGTTTATCTAAACGTCAAATCCCAAACAGGTCCATTGAAGTTAGGGAATTGTGCCAAGATGGAACCCAGGTTTTGTGGCCCCTTTGAGATACTAGCTCGAATTGGACCTGTAGCATACCAACTTGCACTTCCATCTAATCTAAGAATTCATAATGTATTTCATGTTTCTTTGTTGAAAAAATATGTTCATGACACTACTCATATGATTGATTGGAACTTGGTGCAGGTGGAACTCGAAGGCGAGTTCCAGTGGAACCCCTGCGCATTCTGGACCGAAGAGAAATAACACTTCGGAAGAGTGACGTCGCTCAGGTAAAGGTGCAATGGAAGAACTTTAGTCCTGAGGAGGCCACTTGGGAGTTGGAGGGAGATTTGCGGAAATCTCATCCAATCCTGTTCCAAGAAAGAAATGAACACTGAGAAAAGTGTTTTATTGAAGGGGGAAAGGATGTAACATCCCCCAAAATAAACTATTTTTGAAATTCAAATTTTTTGGAAAATTATTTCGTTTTTGGTAAATTCAAAATTGGAAAATTTTTGCCATTTATGGAAATTCCAAATTTCGAATTTGATAATTGTAATTAATTATTATGATTGTTGGGTAGATATCTGATTTGACACAAATAACTATTTGACTATGACACTTGTATGAAAACATAATATTTTATATTGATTGCAGGAGGACAAATGGAATATCCACGTTAAAATCAACTGACTATGACTTCATGAGGGGGAAACATGTTGGAACTACCTATGGGATGATTGTTACAAGTGGCAAATCAGGGATTTGGCCATTGGCAGCCCCTGAAAATCAGGGATTTAGAAAGATGCGAAGATTCCCAAGGGAGGGAAAAAGACCTAGGAAAACAGATTTTATGGATAAATAACATATGTGAGGAGGTGGGACGCTGCCAAGTATGTTGGGTAAAGAGACTATTGATTTTTTTTCTTTCTTGATGTTATGAACACTACTGAGTGAGTGTGAGGCAAGAGGAATCTGATGGAATTGAAAGACATTGTTGAGGAGGAGCTTCCAAGTTCACCCTCATGCATTCATGGTTAGGCTAGGGGGTGAATTGAACAAGTGATTTTGGATTCCCTGTTCTACGGTTGGGAGGAACGTGGTTGTTCCCTTTTTCTTCTCATGTATTGGTACAGATATGTTAAATCTCCTCCTTCTATGTTCTGAATGTATTTTCTTTATATCTGATATCACACATCTATTCATGTTAAGTTGAAATAAATTTTCCATGGATAACATTTGTTCATTGTATGAAGTTTATAATCAAAAACCAATTCTAGAACAGTTCCTACTGAAAAATAAAATGCTAGCCAGAATCCATCTAGGTGTAAATGAACTTGAAGGAACAAATCTATCTGCAAGTGTATGCATATTTTCTAAAGTTGAAATTTTAGACGAACCTATCTGTGAATAATTTGAGGTGGAGCAAGTCTTTCCACATATTGCTTATAGGCTTATATATATATATATATATATATATATATATATATATATATGGTTATAGTTAGTTCCGTGTATAGGTTTTATTAAACAAAGATCTAAGGGTTGCTCTAGAAACCCCACATATACAGAGATTCATTGTCATAACACTTGAATAAACAAATGATGCCAATAGGTAACCTTCTACCTCTTGTATAAAGGAAATTATTAAATTGAAGTGTTTGAAACTCTCCTTAAAACTGTGCTATAAAACCAAACGAAATTAACTAAGTCAGATGCTCTGTCATAAGACAATATAGAAACAGAATACTCCACGAGAAGAAGAATTCAGTGATATTTAGACATAATCTAATTCATGTTGTTCAATCATTTAACCTTTGCACAAAAAAAAAATTAAAAGGATCTGTGTGATATCCCCAAAAATAAAATAATTTTGAAATTTAAATTTGCTGGAAATTTTTTTTCGTTTTTAGTAAATTCGAATTTGGAAAAATTTTCCATTTATGGCAATTCTGAATTTCAAATTTGATATTTGTAATTAATTATTATGACTGTTGGGCAGAGTTCTGATTGGACCCAATTAACTATTTGACTATGACACTTATATAAAAAAAAATAGAATATTTATATTAATTGCAGGAGGACAAATGGAACAACCATGTTAAAATTAGCTGACCATGACTCCATGAGTGGGGAACAATTTGGAACTACCTCTGGGATGATTATTAGAGGTGGAAAATCAGAGATTTGGCCATTGGCAGCCCCTAAAAATCAGGGATTTAGAAAGATGTGAAAATGCCCCCAAGGGAGGGAAAAAGACCTGGGCAAAATTGATAAATAGCATATGCGAGGAGGAAGGATGCTGCCAAGTATGCAGCGGAAAAATATTTTTGAGCTCTCTTGTTGTTATGAACACTACGGATTGAGTGTGAGGCAAGAGGAGTCTGCTGAAACGGATTTTCCTGGATGTTATGAGCACTCCTGAGTAAGTGTGAGGCAAGAGGATAACTGCTAGAATTGAAGGACATTGTTAAGGAGGAGTTTTTGAGTTATCTCTGATGGACTCATGGTCAGGCTAGGGGGTGAACTGGGCAAGTGATTTGGCTTCCATGTTCTACAGTTGGGAGGAATGTTGTTGTTCCCTTTGTCTTCTCGCGGTCTGGTTCAGATATGTTTCTCTACTCCTTTTCTGTTTGAATGATTTTATATCTGATGCAATGTATTGGTTAAATCAAAACTGAAATAATTTCCACTTTCTATTTGAATGATCTTATATCTGATGTCATGTATTAATTAAATCTGAACAAACGATAGAATTGGCCTTTTATTTGTTATGATAGTTGAAAGCATTTATGCATGGTTAAATCTCTGGAAGAAATCTCCTCTAAATTAGATTCACTATTATTTTTCTTTCTTTATTTATTTTCTGAGTGAAATCAGTGCTGAGATTGGCATATTGGGAGTGAAGGTTATGTTGTAATTTCATTAATCTAACTATATGAATAATGTCGGGAACAACATTCTGAGTGTTGTAAACTATGCCACTTTTTTCTTTCCATTAAACAGACTATGTAGAGACAGATCTGTAGCTGAGGTAGGAAGATCGACTATTATACCAGTTTCCCTTATATTTCATTAACCTAACCTGTATAAAGGTATCTCGAACAATAGAATATAGAAACATAAAATCATACTATATAATTTACAATAATAGATCTATTATATGAACTACTTGAACAGTAAAGGAACCAGATGCACCCTTTCTTATTATGGAAATTTCATTTTCCCAGGGATGTACCAATTTGTCTATTCATATTTAGACTTTCCTTTTTTAATAACGATGCACAAATAAAAAAAATGAAACAAGAAGTGTTGAATTGCTAAATGCAAAAGGACTGTGGGCCTAACATTTCAGGATTTCGAGGTTTTCAAACACCTGATTCATAAACAAAAATGAAACAAGAAGTGTCGAATCGCGAAATGTGAAAGGACGGTGGGCCCATCATTTCAAGATTTCAGGGTTTGGGATTTTGGTATTTTCAAACACCTGATGCATAAACAAAAAATGACACAAGAAGTGTTGAATCACGAAATGCGAAAGGACTGTGGGCCCAACATTTCAGGATTACGGGGTTTGGGATTTCATAGCTTAGTAAAGGAAAGGAACTTCGTGCATATGTAATAAGAAAATATCGAATGTAAAAATATCAACTTTGTATTTTATCTTCTTTTAAAATATGCTCAGTCTTTGTTTGAATGATTCGTGTATCTAATTTTATGCGTCTAATTGGGCTCAATTGAAATAATTTCCATGGATGACATTTGTTCGTTGTAAGAATTTTATTCTCTAAGACTAAATTTTGAGAATGGTTCTTCCTGAAACAAAATGCTAGACAAAACTATCTACATATGAACTTGAAAGACAGATCCACCTACAGGAGCATATTTAACTATGAAATCAAAAATCTAGGTAGGATTGTCTTTGTATGGATGAGCTTGAAAGGTACCGATCTATTTATAGGCATATGTTTACTTCTATAATTGAAGTTCTAGAAGATCTATCTTTTAATAATTGAATTGGAGGAAGCTTGTACATATAGTACTTCGAGGTTTCAGGGTTCAGCGTTTCCCGATTCGGGATTTCGTGACTCCGACGACAATGATACTAGGCCCTTCGAACTCTCAGGTCCTGAAATGCCGAAAATGGCTTAATAGGTTTTGGCTCCTCCTTTAGCCCCATCCATAGGACCATGCTCGATGACCTAGGGCTAACCCCACAGAGCGCATCGGAGTTTCATGTATCGAGATTTTGCGACTTGCAAAAATGAAGGGCCTTGCCTTTGGGTTTTCCGGGTGCCAAAATGATGAAACCTATTCACGCTAAATTGATTTGGGGTTTTGTGTAATGGGATTTTGTGACTTGCGAAAATGAGGACTCTTGACCTTTGGTTTCCCGAGTGCTGAAACACCAATCGACAGCCACGTGTCCCTCTGATGGATGGATATGACCTTTATCCATGATCAACAATTTTGATCTTTTCGGGATTATCAATGGTCGTGATCAAATCCCGACTTTCTCCTTTTTCAAAATTTGGGAGAGTCTTCACTCCCCTACATGCACTAGGTTTAAACCTCATGCATCTTTTTTGGATCTAATGACTCTCGCAGTTTCGACACTTCTCCTCGAAGTGCCTCCACTGTTCATTTCATTTGTTCTCCTGCGCATCCTCCCAGAGGTTAAACT